>VZRU01009345.1:166376-209454 GCA_013398155.1 Pedionomus torquatus
ACTTCAAGGCATGAAATGCTCTCAAAGGAGACTGGCTGGGTCGGGAGAAGGCAGGAGGTAGCACCCTTCCTCTGGCACTTTGGGGCCCATGGCTCGGAAGCTGGACATGGCCCAGAGCAGAAATCGCCAGCTGCTGCCAATGGCTTGGTTGGTCCAAATGCAGCGTATTACACTCCCATCTGTTTGCCTTTGGGACTCAACTGTCTTGTAATCCATTCTGTTTACCTCTGCAACATCCCAGACAGGACAGAAATGTTAATGGCCTATTTTTTTGACCTGGGGAAGCTGCCATCAGGGAGCCAAGGCCCACACTCCCAAAAGCTCTTCAGAGCCTACCTAAATGACCCCAAAAGGACAGAAAAATACCAGTAACTTAAAAAATACCAATAACTTAATCCAGGTCCTCCAAGTGCAAATCACTATGAAACCCAGGGTTATCCTTTCATCTAGAGCAGACAGCCTGAATCTCCTGACAACAGGGCTTCCGTGGGGAGCCCAAAGACTGGATTCTGACCACTGCTGGGCATCAGAATGTGATGCACTTACTTTGTGTCTGTTGCCTATCGTGCAGAATATGATACTCTGCGTGCAGCCAAAATGCATTTCCCACTAGCTTATTCTGCATTATAAATTTGAGAACAAAGTCATTGACAAAACTCAGGTACTTCTACTTCCACGTGTGCTTCAGCCCCACACAAAGTTGAAAGCCCAACACGCTGCCACTGACGGCAATCAATTGGGACTGGGGTTTGCTGAGCCTTTGATGGGCAGCCCCCAGAAGGGACTCTGTGATCTGTTGCCTTCATAGACTGAGGGCTTTGCTGGCAGCCCACAGCCTGCTTGCAGACAGGTTCAAGAGACAGGTTACAGCCTGTCAGTGCCAGAGCTGCCTAATGCTATGCTGATGGCAAAGCCACCCGCACCATGTAACAGCACACAAACCCACCCAGCTGTGCACGTGGCAAGGGAGCGTGCACCCCACACAAACCATGGCCAAGGCTCCTATAGCTGCTCCCAGGCGTGGGCAGTTCCACAGGCTCAAGGTAGCTCTTGGCTATGCCTGCAGCTGTACCCTGACAGATATGCTCCATGGCTGGGTGCCTCCAGGCATCTGTACCCAGCAGTCAAGAAAGAACTGCCGGTTTGTATTGCTTTTTGGGGTGCCCATTACATGCCCTTGTATGACAGATCCCCAGAGATGTGGAAACCTGCCAAATCCCTGCTGTGTCTCCCCCCCACAAGAGTTGTCCTACCACCCCCAAGTTTAACAGCCTACAGGTGGCAGGAGGTAGTGCTGTGGCCACAGGGACTCTGCAGTTCATCCCCATCCTCTGATGACAACACAAAGCCCTGCACCTATCCCAGCAGGTTGCAGAAGGAAGCCCAGGACATTTTGCCTCTGCTGACTCAAAGTACAATCATGGGGTAGGAAACAGGATATCTTCTTCTTGATTAGAAAAAAGACATTTTTGTTTCCTGTGATTTATATGCACTGTTCCCACATTAAAACTGTCACCTGGATGACTGATTCCTGAAATTTGCTACATCACATTTCCTTTTGATGCTGTTTACTGAAAACAACTGCTTTCCCCAGCTAACAAGTCATTCATTCCAACTACAGTAATGAACCTAACTGAAATATATAAACAGGGGAAGAAGACATTTAAAACGTACCAAGTATTTCGCACAGCCTTTCAACACTGTCTTTGCTTTTGCTCCCTTAGTGCTCTATGGGTAATGAACCCCTGCTCACTTTGAAGGCTGAAACTAAATTATATTTATATCCTTGCATTCGTTGCTGCTGGGTGCACATGCAGATGCACATACATGTGCATGCTTGCCTGCTGGGTCAACAGCTAAGGACATCAACAGCAGGTTGGCTGGTAATCCCAGAGAGGTATCTCAGAAAGATGAGATGCTCAAACCATGAGGATAAAAACCTAAATCCCAGACAGGGACTGGTGGTTTACAAATATGTCCCCAGAAATATCTCACTGCCAACAGGGGACCCCAAACTTGGGGTGTCTGAGGAAAAGCTCATTTTACTCTTAAAGTAAGGCAGATTTACACATACAGAACTTGTGCACACAGCCCTTTTTCTTGTTATATGACCTTATTGCAATTAAGCCATGCTCTGGTTTAATTTTCTGTGTTCAATCACTGACAGATCTCCCAACATCTGTAGGTCTTCTACAATCCATGAGTGATGAGCAACTGTAGTTTGAGGAAAAAGGAGGAAGACTGTAGGTCAGTCTGTGAGTGGGAGAATTAAGGCAACTCCACCTTAGGGTAGGAGGTAGGACAGAAGTGTGTTTTGGAGAGATTCACAGAGACCAAGAGATCAAAAAAAAGAGCCAGAATGTGTGCAAATTCTGACCACGACAAGCTGGTAGATGTAGAGTATCAGATGAACTGACCTTACTAAAGAGCACCCTGGACTCACTGCTTGACCACGTCTCTTTAAGACAGATCCACTAATATGTTATTATTTAACTACAGTTTTAAAGACAGCCATATAACCTTTCTCCATGAAAGATGAAGTAACAGCACTACAATTATACAAAAGATACAAAAGCAAAGGGTACTACTCACCCGTAATATTTCTTCCACACAGCTGGAGTCATTGGGAAGGGTGACCTAGGTTTAAAGAAAAAAAGAAATGTTTAGTCAGGTGCTGGATGCAAAGTTCAGTGACTACAGCCACACAGGTGAACAGCTAACAAGCAACTGCCTCTGTTTGAAGACTGCTGTATCCACGCTTGCTGCCTACCAAATTTCCCAGTTCAGATCAACATAAATCATCAGCAGGACCCATTTTGTCAAAAGTTGTTTTTTTCCTTCCGTGCTGCTTTGTGCTACTAAAGACACCTTTGAAGCAATAAAGTGCTCTGATTTCCTCACAGCTGAGAACTGGCACTAGAATTGCCTGAAACTTCTGTAATTGAAGAAGATCCCACTGTTACTCCTCTCGGCAGCCTTCAGAGAGAAGGCGAGGTTTGGTTTAACTTGCCACACGCTGCAGCAAAGGACAGAGGTGATAACAGTTAGGAGAAAGCTGTTATCATCAACTATCTTATCCTACAGCTTAATAGGTTAACAGTCAAGACAGCTCTTAAAACTTAAACATATATTGTTGTAAAATACTGGTTGGACTATAAGGGTGGCTGCTGATTTTGTTGTCCCTCACTTCATCAGCCTGTTGCGGCTTAAGTGTCCTCTGAAGACTGAACAGCACACAAGGACTGGCCTCAAGAGGCTTGGCAGGTATTCCTTCTTCCCTTAGAAAGATGTGACAGATCTATGCATGCAATCATACTCCTGCACACGCACAGAGTGGTGTCCTTATCGTCTTCCAATGGAAAATACTCATTTAAATGATACTTAGAGCATTTGCCACAATTCCTCATTCCAAGGACATGAAAGAGCACAAAACCTCTAAATACTGTGAACAATTACATAAAAAGCAAGCAGACGCGACCCTCACATACAACCATTTTGTAGCACCTAGAGGTGGTTATGATGGGTTCTTGTCATGGGCTACAGCAGAAGAGGAAGTGACAATATTCAGGAAGGTACCAAAAAAGCAGGTAAGTGCTTTATACCATAAATATTCAGAGCGACTTTTCTGCCTGACGTTTCTACTTTATTGCACTTGGTAACTAGTTTGGTAAAAGACACTCATGACTAAACTTAATCCCCGTCATCCTAATCTGCTACACAGTTTGACCGAAAGCACTGACCACGGCTTTCCTCCTGTATTTCAGCCAGCACTAAGCTTTAAGAATAAATCCACACAGCTACAGAAGTCAAAGACCAGAAAGACCTATTAGATCACCAAGTTCATGCTCTGCACGTTTTCCACATACCTTCTAGAACGGTGGCTAGTCTGACCCAAAAACTGTAGGGAAATGGGTACCCCATCCTTTCCCTTAATAAAATGTGGAGGAGTGTTGTAAATTACTTGGTCCATACTTGTGATAATTGTTAAAATTTTGCTTTCAGTGTCACCTCAGCCTTTCTGTAGAGCTCTTCCCACTACTCAAATTCTTTACTTCCCTCCACGCACCATACACAGACATGTGAGAGTACATTCCACTTTTCTCAAATGCTGTAGGCTCAACTTTTACTTTCTTCCCTGGTAAACAAGATTTTCCATCCCTCTGTCTTATTTAATCACTGTTCTCTGAATTTCCAGCAGTTTGTCAATACATTGGTAAAGCACTCAAGTGAATATGACTACACTGTGGGGGTATTAGTGATTTTTATCTACTTCAGCAACTGTAGATTATAATTTTTGGTAATACCACTTAAAAACATTCAACTAACCAATAGAAGAACCTTACCTTTTGTCCCCAGTGCTCAGCTCAAAGTCTACCTGACAAACCTAGGCTGAGAACTTGCAGTGGATGGCCAGCATTACCTGCAGCAGGCAGGCAGTCCACCCTCACACCGCGTGACTTGATATTCCAGCACTTCGTTTGCCTTCCTTCATCCCTCCACTTCCCACTTAAATCACTTTTCTCTCTCAATACCTGTAAAAGCTTTGCTAATCTGTATTTACCATACCTCATACCACACTCCTCATTCAGAGAGGAGTAGAGCTTACTTTAACCGAAAGATCAGCCAGCATGGGTATTACTGCAACGTGCCGCGAGACAGTGGGATTACATATCTCTAATACACTCCTAATTCTTTTCATTGAAAAATCAGTATGTTGGAATACAAGAAAACAAAACAACTACTCCCCAAACAAGCTTGCAGTGTACACACCAACCACAAAATCTCTTGTAGCAGTAACAGGAGCAGCCCAAAACCCAGCCAAGTGAGTCAGACTGGGAAGAGTGAGAGCGGCAGAGATACAGAAGTCCTCTCTTTATTTAACAACCCCCCCTTGCCATTACACATGCCATTTTCAATGGTTAGCCGAGACACCATGTGTACTTCTTTGTTTAGAAATGTCGTAATTGCGATAATTATGTCCCTGACTATTAACACAGGGCAGAGCATGTTCTTACTTGTTTCACAGCCCTCTCCCAATTCACAGCCCTGTTTAAGTTTATGTTACTTCAGAAGTAATGATGATAATAACAATAAACATACCATTTTACTTTAATAAAGCGCACTATATATTATGCAATCACAACCAGCTTCTGCTGGCAGCACTTGCTAATAACTTTAAATGCTCATGCATCAATTTAATTGTGTTAATGGCAAAGAAGAGATTTTAATGGCTTGACAGAACTTTTGTTCCCTTTGGCATTGCTTTGTTTTGAATCACTGGTATTAAAGTAATGCAAGATGTCAAAGTGCTGTGATTGTCATATAGGGAGATCCAAGTAGGAGCTTGCACAAAGAGGAAAACATTTAGATTGATGCAAACATTAAAAGAATAATTATTACAACACGGCTATCAGAGAAAAGATCAATGTAAGTCTTTCAGTACATTACTATTAATGGATTTCTAAAGAAATGAGACCATTTTTCTAAATTCATGCTATAGTTGCACATTCTAAGAGACTTGAAAGGCACAGATCTATCCAGTCTATCCCATGGAAAAAAAGGAAAAAACAACTTCTCAACCTTTCAAAGTGTGAATCAAAAATTACAAGTTTAATTGTCCATAAACACTCGCACTCAGCTAACAAGTGCAAGCAGGCCCACATGGCACACCACGGCATCCACGCACAGATTCATCAGGACAGAATGAAACAGAGCAGATACAATATTCATCACCTTCTCGAGTACTCGTGCTGTAACAAACTGTTATTAGAATTGCCATTAATGAAATGCCACATTCCTCCTGTAGTTTAGTCAAGATTGGACATCCGGCCCATACTACTTTCCTAACCTAATAAAAATCAAGTAGTTTAGGGCACCCTATGTGACTCTCCATCCCCTCTCATTTTCAGCTTTTGTCAGTCATCAGAACCTGACAAGGAGGGCACAGTTGCATTTGAACACACTTTTGGTGCTTTTCTTCCTTTGTGAGCAGCACGGTCTAACACAGCCCAAAGGAGAGATTCCAGGAATCTGGCTTCTGTTAAGAGCGAGTAGTTGCATTTCACATCACGAGCTCATCTCTCGACCGGCGGTGCGCTCCTCAACCCCAGACCAGGGGACATTACAGAAGCTGCAGACAGACATCCTGAGGTAATAAAACTTCAATCAAAGCAAAAGCCTTTCGCAACAGCTACACGCTACACTGAACTCATCTTCCAATTTCATTTTGATTTGGCAAAACTCACTTGCATCAAAACACTGCATATTTAAATACTGCTTGCCAAAAAATAAAAAATAAAAAAAAGGGTAAAAAGAAAAAAAAAAAAAGGTCAAATGGTCAAAATATTCCACCTAATACAAGTCAGTATTATAAGGCTCTTCACATTTCGGTCTCGTAAGAGGGAGCAGAACTTAAATGATGTGGAACCAAAGGTTTAATGCATGGCTTGGATGGCTCAGTGCTAAACTTTAAAGAGAGGGAAGGAAGGCAGAAATCTAAGAGTGAGGGAATAGTTGCCTTTAATTTTATGCAGATCAAATGACATCGGGTGAATGGTTACAATATCTGATGAGTCATGTTGATCTAACCTTCCATCTATTCATTCAACAGTTCCTTGACCACTCTTATCTCCTGGACAATTTATAACCTGCATGAGATCAGATTTTGGTTTCGCCACACAGAAAAATCTGTTCCTGTAATTTACATCCAACAGCAGGCTCTTCTCAGAAATGTTAGCAACGAACTCTTCCAACAGACTTGTCAGAATAGTTCTGAAAATTCAAACATAGTGCCAGAAAGCAGAAATACACAATGAATAACGTCTTTGCCAGAACCAACCGACTACATTTTCATCTGGATAAACTGTTAGTGAACAATCCCTCTGGCTTCATTGATGCACAATTGGCATTCAACGAGTAATCTCTTCTTCCTGTCTTTGTTTTATTGGAAAGATAAATGTAGCATGTTAAATGAATGTAGGAACCCTCTCTCATCTCTTGAATATGAGCACCTATGTGCTTATACATCAAGAGCTCAGCTTTCGTTGTCATCTCCTTTATCAAGGAACCCATGTTGACTCTGGGGAGATGAAGCTCATGCTACTGTTTACTCCTTCAAACACAAATTGATTTTTCACTTGCTAGCATGAAAAGATCCTGTGCATGAGCCCTGATTGATCATTTCCAGTGTGCACTGCACAGCGGTAAGAGGAAAACAGTTAGAAAAACAAAAGCAGCAAACCCAAGACTGTCAGCAGAATCTTTGTCCTATTAACAGAGGGAAATTAAGTGGGAAATGGATTGGGCAGTACCAAGAATAGCAGGGTTTCCAGATACAAGAGGTTGGACTAGATGACCTTTGAGCACCCTTCCAACTTATCTGTACCTCCGATCCAATTTTTGCAACATGCTCAGCAGAAATCTAAGAAGGTGCAATACTTCACCTGCATTTAAATGGAGTGTACACCCATGCCTTTCCATCACCAGCTTTCCTTTGAGTGCCATCAGTATTTCCTCATGTGTTCAGGTTTCATTTCCATTCTTCAGTCAATCTCTACGCCCCTTCTGGACTTGCTCCTTTTCAGACTTGCCCCTCAGCTGCCATCTGACCCCACATCTCTCCTTCTGAACAAGACTGTTTCACATTTACTTGAGGTAAACTTCACACTGCTGCTCAGAGCCCACGGTTCAAACCTTCTTGGGTTGTTTCACAGTTCACGCTTTTGTCCCTTTCCCATCTCGCTAATATTTTGTCCCCAAAGGGTCATTCATGTTAAAGACAGCTGAAATAGATGTCAAACTAATCTCACTAGCTGGGAGGATCTTGGCTCTTCCTTACTAACTTTAGTGCGAATGGGCAAGAATGGGAGCAGCAAAAGAGCAAGGAATGAATATTGCAACCTAAGTGGTATTTTTTTCTGGTGTATTTCATATTCATGAGGTTATCACCAACATATATTAGGGCTGTATTTTCAGGGTCTGGAGGAAACTGAAGTCAAACATGGTGGTATTAAAAAAAAAAATCCAAAATATTGCTCCCTTGGTATTCAAATACATATATGTGTTTTTTCACAAGGTTTTTAATTCTCAAGGGAGCCATTTGTGGGTCCCAAATAATGTATATCCACTGTTTTCTTTTAGTACGTCCACCACCCTGGAATCAAACTACCATGAGAAGACTACATTTCCCATTATTTCAACCCCAAAAATATCTCTCGGGGCTTATTAAAAGGTCTGTGAAAATATATACTTTATATATACACAAGAAATTAAGAGAGAAAGAAAAACTATTGCCTAAAACAAAATACAGAGAGCTGCTCCACTGTTCCCCTTGTACAAATACTGCAGAAGCAGTTGTGTCAAATAGGCATTTACTGGAGAACCTGAAAACAGGAACAAAGTTTTAAGGCAGGTTGAGTTAATTCATTTGTTAAGCTAAGACAGCCTGGCCTGCAGTCAGTGCTGCTCTTCTAGTGGTGGATGGCGAAGTTTATGAGTCTTCCCTTGAGTAAAGCACACTAACTAGGAAAAACAACTTACCAGTGTGGTCCAAAACTGAATCGTGACTGAATCGGACTCACGCTGACTTTCTCAAAGGCCTCTAGTTCAGAAGCCAAAACCGCCCACAATGGGTACCTTTAGTTTCATACCAAAGCCAATGACTCTAATATGCTCCTCTCCAGCCAGCTAAGAGCTAGACAAAATGATGCGGTTCCATCAGGTTGGGGCACTTGGGCATTAGCCCACAAATCAGAAGGAACTCCAGTTTAATTTCCCTACAACAAATTCAGCTTACAATGACCTCCCAGTCAGAGCAACCCCAACTGCAAGGACAATGTTTTTTCACCAGCATTAATTCTGCTACAGCAACTTTTAAACCAGACTGACCTGAATGTGACAATTATGTTTTTCTTGTTCTTCCCAGTGCATGCTGTATTTAGCCTGATTTTTCTTTTTTATTTCTTTGATGTTTTCTTTTAACAATACCATTTCAATGTTGATCAGCACGGAGCAGTCTCCACGAAAGTACAATGTGCTGATGTTCAATTTAAACTCAATGGTTCTCCATTATTTTCATGCAGCAAATTGCCAAACTCTATTAGAGAGAGAAGCCTGATAAAGTGATCTCTCACTTCAAGGTCTCCCGGGAGTTTTTTAATGTAGGTAAGGCTGCACATTTTACTTATGGAATATTCTGAACGCAGTATTTTAGAAGCTTGCCATGATGATAATACCAAAGTAACTGGTAATGTCAGTATTCAGCCAGGCCCAAACAGCAGTGGCATTTTCAGTACTTAATTTGTCACCAAAACGCTGGCTTGTATAAAGGATGTTACAAGCATTTAATACTTGCAAAGAGCAAGGAAATATGGAACTTCACTGTTTCTTTTTCTCCTTTTTCCTTGATTCCTTCCTTTCTCTCTTTCCTCCAATGACTGCAAGTGCTTATTTACTTATATAAAATAAGCAGATCTTCTTATGTGTCTTGGTATTTCCACCTTATTCTAGAAGAGGTTACCTTATACATTTCCATTAAATCGATGATAAAAGGCACCCTGACCTAAAACGCCACTGTGCACTTGTCCACTTGAAACATCAAAAGCCTGACTAACAGACTATGCAACCCTCTGGTGTGGTGAGATATATGGTGTGGCAGAAATAAAGATCAAGTGTCTGTTTCTTGTCTTACTTTTCCCAGTGTGGATGAAATCTAACTCCTGTGAAGACCATGAAGCAGTGTAAGTATAAAATGAGTGTGAAGGGAGTCTGCCTTCCAAGTCTCCTCGCCCTCAGTTAGGGAGGATGTAAATTAGATGCCACATTTATTCTCAGTGTAACTCTTTGAGATGAACCTCTTGGAAATAATTCAATACCCCTGTACTGTATGGATATGTCTGTCTAAATTTAATACAACTTGGAACTGGATCTCCTCTAAACCTATTTCCTATTAGTGGAATATGGTGCCAGTTCCCAGGATGCGCCAGCACAAGAGCGAGTAGCACCGGGAGAGACTTGTGTAACTTTCCTGCTAAAATAGTAGCAAAGTCGCCGGGTCAGACCGTGGCCTCGGTGACACCACTGAAAGTCTGCTGATGTCAGCGAAGTTGCATCAGTGTAACCTGAAACATTATTTGACCTCATGAATTCAGACCGTAACACTTCCTTCAAGGCTTTAAAGAAGAACCTTTTTAAGCATCTATTTACATCTGACTGCTAGTACCTTCATGGTAGCTATAAGAATACAGCGGGTGACTGCGCTTGTTTTCTGTTCCACTACTTTTTTTAAAGCAGGTATGAATGTCCTCCGTGAAAAATGTACTCCCAGCTTTCATTTGTACAGTGGGTTGCGCAGCTGCAAGGCCAGTGCTGGCTCCCAAACTAATTGCTAATAGCTTGTTGACACATTAGTTGTTTTCATACATCCCTCCACCACAGTCACAACTTGCACATCGTGTCCCCAGACCATCTTTGAAATAGAAGGAAAAAATTCAAAAGGTAAGGACACGGTTTTGCCCAGGGGGAAACAAAGCAAGTATTTTGAAACATCTTAAGGTTTAAATACCAACACTACCTGTTAGCATTGCCAGTCCACACAAATACATTTTTTACATCAAACTCAGTCAAACAAATGAAATTCCTGTATGAAATAACAGCCATTTCCCTTTTATTATGGATAACAAAACACCAGTAATGATTAAGTATTTATTGGGATGGGATCCAGATTCAGACTACATTAAGAGCCAGATCTTATGCTCATTAAAGAGTAAAACACATGATTATCCCAACTGCCAATGAATGTCATGGTTATCATACAAAAGGGGAGCTAAAAGAACACTTTTTTGGGGGCAGTACAGAACTTAGAACAAAGAAAATCTGATTTGGAATGGGATCTTTATGGCCTCCCTTTTAGTTACATTTCTAATTAAAATGCTTTGATCTATTAATGCCAAGGGACCCTGCTAAATGTATTCAATGCAGAAGTCGCATACTTTTCCTGAGCTCCCAAAATCTCTTAGATCTGCATGCACTTATGCTGCGTGCAGTTAAACCGCTCACTAAAATGAAAAGATATCTAAGAATAACTCACTTCCATTAGATTTATAAATCACATTAATTAATTCTACATCTCCAGTGGTGTAGAGACCAAACTCTAATGCGAGATCTAATTAAAGAAAAGGGAAAAAAAAATTGGAATTGAAACACAGAAGTAACTGTTTAGCCTCAAATTAATGAGGCGCTATGCTAAGCAAGAATGTCCATAAATCCCTAATGAGGATTTTAAACACATTAAAACTTCCTAATACAAAGTGTTTGCCTTCCTTTTATCCAATAACAAATAAGCCAATAATTTTCTGCCTCTAAATGACACTATTAACTGTCATGGCATGTTTTATTTGACAAACCCTCCATTCAAATACAGTAAAACCAATTAATTTGCCTGCTGTGAAATGTGTTTCTTGATAGCTTTTATGTGATTTTTCTTCTCAAAGAAATGTAAATAGGAGGTCAATGTAGGTGTCTGATTTCGCTTAAAAATATGCCGCAATAACTATAGATTTTCTAGTCAGTTTGCATTTCAAATGAATTGAAAGATAACCTCCATTTTCAGGTCATCAATCACATAATGGTCTCCTGATAAGTAAACAGTTACAGAGTAATAGTTTTATTACTAGGGAAATGGTCCCGTATTTGAGCCCTGATAGTTGCAAAATTACCACTTTGTTCTGTTCTAAATAAGGGTTTGCCATCAGGGTGCGTGGCCTCTCTGCCTTCCCCAGCAGCCGGACCAGGGCCATGTCACCCCACCAGCCCCTCTCCTCCGGCTGTGCTCCACAGCAAAGCTCCACCGCTCGCAAGCGTGAGGATGGCGATGGGTTCTCTTTTTTTTTTTTCTTGGTCAGAAAAATCCCTAGACCAAATAAAAGATAATTCTGTGGTTTCAATGGTCCCCTGGGCCCTACTTAGTAGGTCCCAGCAGAGAAAAGCAGGAGTGTGTTACGTCTGCCCCACAATTAAGGCATATCTGAATCTCCGAAGCTCTTCTAAGGGTTTGTCACTGGGAAGATCAGCCTACTAAAAAATAGACGTTTTATACTTCAGAAATACACTTTTCTCCGTCTGTGCCCACTAAGTGAACTGAACCGCGCTGTAAATTGAAGGCAAAATAGAGGATAATGCATGGCATGTCATGCTTTATGGGGCCTAACTGAATGCCAATTAATCTTTACAACATATGTACAGTTCCATCAGCTCTTGCATTGCATCATGATCACATGGAGACTGTGGTTTCTTTGCCTTAAGATGGGAACACAACTTGGAAAAAACCCAGGGCACACCACATACACACAGAGAAGGAACAGGGAATTAAATAAAACAAATATGCCCATCAGCGCAAAAAGGACGTAACTGTTCACTTATTTAATTGTCTGCAATAGATTACCAACCAGAACTGGAGCATTGATATAGCATACCATGACAGCTGATTTCCAATTCCCTTGTGCGAATCTTGTACCTGTGTTTCATATTGAAATTAGCAAAGAAAATCTGTAACCTCACTCAGAAGAGGATTGTCAAGGTCTCACCTGACCTGTGAGAAGGGCTGGTGAGAAGCAAGGCTGGAATAAATCAAAGGCAGCGACAGCGCTCTGCAGCTCTGTTAGCCACCATCCCCATCACTGAGACACACAGCCCCAAACCCTTATCTGTTCCTTTTTCCAGACAGAAATTCTTTTAGTATTGCTAGAATTTTTTGCCGTAGTGACCTTTCCGCAGGGGTGTCAGGAGAACCTATTTATATTTATATTTCATTATGATATAAAATTATACAAGCATGTTTCCAAATAAGAGAAGAATGCATTATGCAAATACCCGTATTTTGTCCCTTACCCACAATCTTATTTAATAAGCTTAGGAAATGAATCACAGCATTTTCAAAGAGTAAATTGAAGAGACCACTTGTCTTGCCTGAACAGTGAGAAAAACACCTTTTTTCTATACACTCTCAACTAATAAACATTCCTAAATTAAACTTTAAAAAATATTTAAGTGAGAACTATGGTTGACACAGTCAAATATCAGCAAATCAATTTTTTTTGCTGATGGACACAAGCTTCTGAGCTTAAGACACTGCACGTGGTAACCTGTATTTGCTCACTTGGAAATTCAATGTTTCTGAAGTCTGAACTAAGCTCCACCTCTCCATAATGCAGCTGTCTGCATCCAATTTTGCTGAAAAAATATAAATAAAAAATATTTATATTTTTGCAAAGGATCTGATATGATATCCCACATCAACAACTTTTACATCTACTTCTTAATCGAGACATTGAATTGGGCTAAGACCACCTGACATTATTTCACTTCTGACCTTTTCAACTGTCAAAGCAGACAGATTTTTATCCTACAAGATTCGAGCCAAAGCCTCAAAGGTGCAGTGCCAGAGCATTAATCCATTTCACTAGACAGTCATTGAAATTATAATTGAAAGTTCAACTTACTTTAGCATTTTATGCTGAAATACTTCTGGCAGCCCAGGGCAGAAAGTCGAAATCTGGTTTCCAATGGAGACCATTTCCAATGGTTTCTAAATGTTGGCAGTGAAATTCCGTATTGTCAAAGAGATCAGCAGATGCCGGCTTCCATTAATTTCCTTTCTGTGACTGCTGCTCACTTCAGGAAGCCTTTCTTTACCTAAGGATGCTGACCTGCTGCCGGATCCCATTAGAAACAGACTAGTAAAGACACTGATTTATTAGGAGACTGGGGACACTTCAGGGAAATTCCCTACAGCCGCCAGGGCAGACCCCATCCCGCCATTTATTCCGACCTATGGCATAAGCAGAAAAACAAATCTGCACAGCAGACATAACGCAGATCTGTAAAAGCTCCAAACTCAAGCTAAATGGACTGACCCATGTGTATTACACGGTCAAGAGTGACTCCAGAATCTGAAGGATCAGTAGACAGCTTTGTCTCTTCAACAACAGGCTGTCATAAAGGAAAAAGGACTTTTGAATCTGAAAATAACATCACCATTTTAAGCAGTCAGTGGGCTGTAAATCCTTTGTTCTTGCTATTCTGGGGCTGCCCAGGAAGTTCCCTATAAATAACAGTTTATTATTCTTAGACTAATCTCAAAAGCTATCTAAACAAGCATTTAAGTTAACTTGAAAGACATGTTTCATTAAAACCTAGATGTCTTTTTTTTCTTCATTTTTACAGTCTGGGCTGACTAGTAATTCTTGGCATCTTATCCAGAAGCCAAAAACTTTCTTTCTGGGGAGTGGGAAGAGGGAACATGAGTTCTTATACCTATCCACGCAATGACAGGTCACGTTATCAATGTTTTCAAGACTACTACCGTATTTGCTCTATAAATTATACTGTCAGTATCTGCACAAGGTCCCTTAAATGCTTAGTGCCAGGATACTAGCCCCTTAATTCAAAGCACTGAGAACTAATGCTGCAGCAATGCATGAGCAATGGGAAGAAAACAGCCCCGAAGTCCACATTAACCGGGTGTATGTTGGGTCTCCTTGAGGCACAGTGATCTTAAAGCTCTCAAAGTCAGACCATTAAGGCAAGGAGAAAGCAGACTGGCTCCCAGGCAATGCAAATCTCACAGAAGGGCATCTGAGACAAATACCAGAATTGCACGATACCTTAGGGACATCAACAGTGACATTAGGAAACCTTCTGTACCCTTGGAGAGGGTGTCTTGGCACTTACTGCTTCAGCACTTTTAATTACTTCGCTGCTACCAGCCCTACCCGAGACGTCTGACTCCTCCTCTGCATGTGTGTCTGTGCGTGTAACCCAGCGTGTATGCATTTCTCCTTCCCCTTCTCCCTACTTAGATGTTAATGGCAAGGATGATCTACTGATCTATGGACTGGTGCCAGCATCATTTCACACACACGGCATGACCCTTCCTACGGCAGATCTGTGTGTGGCCAGGTCCTGGTGCAGATGGGCAGCAATGGCTCTTTGGATCCCTGTCTGGACTATTGCCCTCAAACCAAAGTTTGCTGCACTGGACTCAACCCACGTATCCTGCCAATGATCCAACGCACAACTGCTGTTGCCTACAACAGGATCAAGGACACAAGCTTAACAGTCAGCTTTCAGGGAAAACATAATTAATTTCAAACAGTTTTAATTTACAAACTTTAAATATTTTGACAAAATGAAAGAATTTTGAGGCCACAGAGACAGAAAAGATTTGGGAATTTATATTTTCATTTCGTTAGAGGTGTACTGCAACTTTGGGCAAGTTAATTAACGTCTGGTTTTCTTTGTTTGTGCGTCTGTATAAATTTAATAAGCAATATGTAACTAGCCACCACCTAGTTATAGCAGGAAAGCAGTGGTTTGGAGATACTCAGCAGGATGGTGTCACATAGGAGTGACATATATACACAAAGCTGTATACAACTGGAGATTCCTGACTGCTGTAAATGTCAATCCTCAATAAATGGTTTGACCTTTTTTATCTATTATTTCCATTTTATAACTGAAATGGGGTCTGACACATCGAGCATTTCAGGGGAATAAATGCAGCTTGGGGATGACTTTGCAGCCTTGTGCCTCACATCACACCCTTGAAATGCAATGATCTCCCCAGAAACACAATGCTGTCTTGGTACTTAAGCCCCAAGGACCTCCCAGCATCCATTTGCTGGCTGACCTAACAAGCCAATGAGCCCATTATCAGCATGTCTCTAGAAGCCAACAAGGTTTCTTTTAGTGGAACTGCTTAAAGCATACAGCAGCTTGATCTTAGAGAAGTTATTCTTCAGGCATTTAATTGAGATTTTCCATGGGCAGAGTCACCTTCTGAATGAACCCACTGCTGCACTGACTACACGGAGAGGCCAGGGACACCACTCTGCTTAATCGGGGTTTCTCAATTAGAGACTGAAAGTGAGGTGAATTAAATATGGATCACAAAACCCACCATCGCACTGCGGCTCGTGTGCCAGGCTGAACTCGCTGTGCAGAAATGGAAACAGATGGGGAATAAATTCCCCATCAGGCAGTGGCTTAGGGATCTGAATACAAGACTGAGAGCCAACCACTCTTGTCAAGCTAGACAATGAGCAATTTGTTGTCAAATGATAATTTTGAATGGGAGGGAGGAAGGGAAACTGCCTTGAGTTGGACTTAAAACAACATTAAAAAATCTTTTCCGAAAGCTGAAAATTTTAAATTGTTCATTTTGTGTTGGTTCAAAAAAACTTTACTATGACAAAAACAGAGGTGTCTCCTACTGATTCTGACCTGGTAAAACACTTTCATTAAGAAAACAAAACAAAACAATGCCAGGAGTTTCCGAAAGAAACAACACAGAATTTGTTTTAAAAAATGGAAATGCCAATTAGGAAAATGCCTACGTGTCTGCTTCTGATTTACATATTTTCCCAGAATTTGTAAAACCCAATAAAATTACAACAAAAAAACCCTTATTAATAGAAGTGGCAGCACTGCTAAATTTTATCTTCCACTGTCGAAACTGTGTCCCCCCTGTTGCAGAGCTGCGTGGCTGAATTTCAGGCTTCCCTCACCCACAGCTTTGCCAGTGGGATAACAGAAAATCCAGTTTACATTCCACATACGACTCAATTCATTAAAATCACAGCATTGTTACAGGGCTAAGACGGGGGTTTTTGACACAAATGCCTCTGTTTGTGTGCGACCAGTAAGCTCAACAAAATGAAATGAAGAAACTCTCAGAAATTACCAAACTGCCAATTTTTTTTCATTGGCTCTTAGAGAGAAACAGTCTCGCTTTAATTGGCTGAAGGGAAAAAAGCTGTCACATCTGAAATGGCCAGAAGAGAGAAAATCCTGGCAGAACGATGTCTTCCTAGGTGAGGGTAGTCCAAGACTTAATTCCATGTGTCAGGGCAAGATAACACACAGTCATACGCATATGATCTCATCAGCCCTTCAGGAGACAGGATTTTACTTGATGTTTGGTAATATTATTTTACAGACTTTCTTAATATGTTTGCAGAACACACAAACCAGGAAAAAAATGCCATGTAAATCTCAATCTAGATATTACTTAAAGGGATATGCAACCATTACAATCAGAGTTATCACAGTCTCATTAATTATGGGGGGGGGAGGGAATTGATAAACAACCAGTAGGAATTCCACGTGTTGACAAAAGCGTTTGCTGTCTATCGCTGGTGTTCGCATCCCTCCCTCCCCGATGCCTGTGCGCACATCCATGTGTCTAATGCGTGCAGCACATGGGTGGGCAGCGTACCCAACACGTATCAGCCTGAGGGTATTATTCAACCCATCAGGGGGAAAAATATCCCTGGTGCCTCCTCCCCTGCCCTGCCACCGCCAGCTGCTTGGAGAGCTCTGCCCACCCACCCCCTCCCGCTGGCAAGGCACCACAGACGGTCCCCCATTGTAACGACACTGGTTAATGTTTTGCAAAAAGTTATTGCAGAGCTTCATACCGACTAAAAGGGAATTCAGGGTCAGTTGTTAAATCACTTCCCATTTCTCAAGACCCCTGCAGGCACTTTCAGTGCCCCTGCCCTGAACCTCTCTCTCCCTGCAGGTACCCCAGGCAGGGGTTCCCCAGCAGCCTCAAGGCAAACCTGACCCAGGTCCTGTTGCTTTCCCCAGCGCCATCAGGGTTCGGAGCGCAGCAGTGGAGCCTGAGCCGCCTCCAACCAGCTGTCCTTGGGCTCCAGCTTGAATGACCTGCATGCCCTGAGACGCAGGAGGTAGCTGCACCAACAAAAGGGGTCACGCAGGTTTGGAAAGTTTCCTTCTAAACAGCAAAGGCTAAAAACTTAGGGCTTGATTTGCTCTTGTAACATGACAGCTAGAAGGGAGGTATAAAATTGTCTTGGAAGAAACCCCCTTCTCAGAGTGGCTGGGGCAGGCTTTACAGGAGCCCTGGCTGTTGGTCCCTCCTGGCCGTGCCATGCGTGGGTCCCCCATCCCAGCATCATCAGAGAAGGGTTCCCACAGCAAACTGCCACCCCAGCCCAGCCCCTGCTCGGCCCCACGGACACCAAACACAGCCTAGAGCCACCCTCAGCCCGCCTTCACGCGGGGCCAGAAAAACTAACAGAGCTCTCCTGTAAACCGTGAAAGCTTAAACTCCATAAAGCTTGACAGCAACTTGCCCTCCCCAGCTAAGCCATCAGCATTTTCAAGCCTCAGGGAGATAAACAGATACTCACATGTTTTTATATATAAATTCATATGTATTTGTAAGTACTCGGATGATTTCCATACACACCCACCAGCCACACAATGCAATAATAATNAAGCCATCAGCATTTTCAAGCCTCAGGGAGATAAACAGATACTCACATGTTTTTATATATAAATTCATATGTATTTGTAAGTACTCGGATGATTTCCATACACACCCACCAGCCACACAATGCAATAATAATTATTCCAATAAATGGCATAACTCTAAGAAAGCAACAAGGATAAATATAATTGCACAAGGTTTAAATAGGATGTAAATCAGCATTAGAGGGAAAAAAAAAAAAAAAAGGAGGCAAGTTAACATGAGGCTGTTTACTCCTAGAGAATCTCTACTGCTCTAACATTTCAGCAATAGCCTCCAGTCGTGAGTGTGCTGCAGGAAGTAACAGAGAGCAGTTCAGCAGATGAAACAAAGAGGACCTAATTACCATGCGAAGCACAACATCCTTCAGATGTGATGAGAAACGTGACTGCATGAAAAACTGGTCCTGGGGAAATTTCAAAATATGACCACCCAAGCATAAAGAAGAGAGTGGTGAAAACCAGAGAAACTGCAACATGAGGGTATAGTATTTCTATATAAAGAATATTAGTTTAAACACATGCACATAAAGATACCATGTACATACACACTTCTATATGCAAACACACCAATACAGGGAACTATGTGATTGTGGATGAAAGCTGTAAGTGTATAAAAGCTTTCAAACTATATGCTACACATTAATACAAAAAAAAAAAAAAAAAAAAAAAAAAAAAAAAAAAAAAANAATTCTTTGTATGTTGATCCATGGAGATTCTTGAGGGAAAAGCACACAAATAGACAAATGCATGAAAAACAACCAAGCAGCCTGACAATCCAGCACTATTCTTCCATTTTCATCATCCTTGGTCATTTGATATTCATTTTTGCCTACAATTCCATAGTTTGAATGTAAATAATTTATGAATATTGGCCATAAATTATTTTGTGGGTTTTGTTGTGGGTGGATTTGGTTTTGTTGTTCTTTCTTTTTAAACAAGAAGAAGAAAACAGATGATAAGCACTGACATCTTTTTAGAGCAAGGGAAAGCCTGATTCTCAGTTACAGATAGAGAAGTTGTGTCATTTGCAAAAAGGTTCAAGGAGGTTCTTAAAGCCGTAGCAGAGAAAATGCTGGGGCTGGACTCAGCTCAGGGACCCACCGCTGGCACTGCACTCCGCCTCTGCTGGCTGCACGGGTTTGGCACCAGTGCAACTGGGAGGACCAAGACCCCTGTCTCCAGTGTGATGTGAGACTATGCTCAGGAACGGCCATTACACCCTCCGGGGTGGAAATGCAGCGTACCATTTCCAATTTTCATCTACCAAATACCAAGCCCTTTTGGAAAAGAATTGGCATCTCCTGAACGCCTTTTTGCTAGAGAACCTGAGCGAGGCAGATGTTACCCTCTTCATTTCTTACCCCAGCCCTGGGCAGGGGGATATGCGTATGTGTGTGTGTGAAGCTGCTGGTGCATCTTGAAAGGCTGTTTAAAGTGTCCAAAAACTGAGAAACAGAGTTTGCAAATTCCTTGGCACAATCAATACTGCTTTCCAGCTCCAGATTCCCTTCATCGATGACAGCCTCTCCCGTTGCAGTGATTAGAGATTCTACATCTTTTAATCACAAAGAACATGACAACTACACCCTATCTATAGCTTTGTGATTTACAGCAATTGATGCACTATCATAATTACATTAGTGCAATGATAGCTTTTGGGTGTTACCCAAGCAGCTGAATTTAAATATGGTTGCCTTTGTGACAAATTGATTAGGAAAATTTGATGCTTGAATCCAGAACTGATTGTAACCCATTCAGCTTCCCCTGTCTCCCTCTGCCTGTTAGTGACCAGGATGAACTGTTCTTTCCCTGCCTCAACAATTCTAACCATAAGAACAAGGAAAACCAACCCGCAGACTAAAAAGAGAAACCACATGATGAGGTTGTCTTGTCTATACATTAACTGACAGAGTATAAGTTTCGGGAGCTGCATCCCACTCCTCTAATGAAGTACCAAAGCCTATTGCTATGGGTGGGTGGATTTCAGCTTACCCAGTATAGCCCTTATTTTGAATTTTTTTCAAAATAAACTCTCCAGTTTATACAGTAAAGTCATTTGAAAATGGATGCTTCTTTTTAATTTCAGGGGATTTGTTTGTTTTATTTTTAGCCAGATTCCTGACAGAAATGAGACACACACAGATTGCAGTCACGGGAGTCTGAAATAATGCATGTGTTTGTGCTCTCACACAAAAAGGGTGTTCAACTCACCCCTGCTGTCCAGCATCAAGGTCAAAAGATATAGAAACTCTTCGGAGTTTGAAAAGAAGGCAGTGGGGGAGAGGAGAGGGACCCTACTGCTGTCCCATTACAGGAAAAGCTAATAAAGCTCCCCCTTTGTAAGATATCAGAGGATCCGCATGAGCAAGAGACATTACAAGCAAGGCTTCATTAGCTCCTCCACTCACAGAGTGACTTCTTTTTACAAGAGAACAGAAGATTTCAGTCTCCTGAGTGGAAAGAAAGCACAGGCTGGCAGGGAAGAATGAGACTAGACGAAAAGCAAGTTCTTCTTATCTCTTTCTAAATATTACCATACAAAGTATTGGCTTGCATCCCCCCAGCAATGTCCCACCTAACAGCACTCAACACAAAGAGCAAGTGCCAGAGCTGGTGCTGGCCACTTGTAGGCAATGGGAACAGATTCAGGACAACTTGCATCTTTTTCCAAAGCCTGCCCAATGCCAAGATGGCTGTGGCTTCTTGGAAGACCTCAGTTCAGTTTGCTGCCAGGCACTCCTTGTGCAAGCCCAGGAGACTGTCATCTCTGCCTGACCCTCAGCTTCTACCTGAAGGCCAGGACAATGCGAAGGGACTCTGGGGAGACCACATCGCACCTGACAAGGGGTTGCCGTTTCACCATTCCCTACACCAGCACCTCGGTTGTAGGCACACAGCCAGCCACAGAGCATCTCTCTGTGAGTGCTTTGGATTTACAGCAAGAAACCAAAAGCTACAAGTCTAACGTGTCGCAAGAGATCAAAGACACCACCAATGGCGTAGATCTCTGTAACAGAAGTATCCCAGCACAACCCTGCATCACCTCCCAGTGTCCCCGTCTATGCAGCTAAGTGCTGGCAAGCGCAGCACTGGCACCAGATCCAGCACGCTCTGCATTTATCAGAACAATGGGCAGGGCTGGCACTGCTTGTCCTCTTGCTTTGAACACAAAGAACGAGGCCTGGAGCAACCAGCCCATTCACCAGCCCCGCAGCAGGGCAGAGGAGGAGAACCCAGGGAAAACCAAAGAGCTAATTTCCCTTACATCAACATGAAACCTCAGAATTAACCTACAACATTTTATTATACAGTCGATTTGCACACAACATCCTGGTGATGTTTCTGAATATTTTGAATCACTGGGGATTATCAGGGCCTCCAGAATGTGGGCAGGAGTCCATGCAAGAGAGATACTTGCTCTCTCCCTTCCTCAGCAGAGATCCTCCAACCCAGTCAGTCTGTCCAGCCACTACGTTCTCCTCAGCTGCCACCTTCTCAGAAGGGCTACCAAGCAGGATGCAGGGAGTTGCCTGGGAACAGCCCCATCAGTCTGGCTGTGAACTTGGATTTGCTGCTGGAGATGATAATTTTCTCCTGATGACAGAGCACAGGAACAGACTGAACTGTATGTTTAGTTTGGGAACGTTTAAATAGCTGGAAGGATGCTCAGCACCAGTGTGTGCAGAGTGTTTATTGTTCTAAATCAAAAGCCAAACACACTTCTTTAAAAAAAATCCACTCTTTCCCTTAAAGCCCTAAAACCCCACCCAGACTATTGAGTTTCATTTCTGGGATAAAATCTGCCTATCATCACTGCGTGCATGACAGGACCATGGCAGTGCTTGAACAGCCTAATTCCTTGTGCAGCTGTACTGCGTGTCTGCCTGTTCCCCCCATACTGCCTGAGCTGCAGTTTCATTAAAATCCAGGTACACGCTCCGAGGCACGGGGTTGTAAATGTGTTGTGACCCAGCTGGACCGGAGTACTTGCCCAGTCTGTTGTCTTGAGGCTCTACTGACAAGTATAAACCCAGCCGCTAAGCACAGATTTGAAACTTGGTTTAGGCAGCTGCTGTATCCTTTCCAGCCTGGATATTCTGCTTCTGGATACAGCTCCCAAGAATAAACAACTGTTGTAATCACAGTAAAATAAATATTACAGTTGAAAAATGTTGGTTCTAATTACAGTATCATTGATGTATTTTCCTATTAGAGGAAGATTTCTACTTATTCTTTTTTTATATTTAATATTTATTTACCCCAAACATAATACTCAGTGTGATGTTTGCAATTGAGCTGCTGCTGCTCTTTTTTTCTGCCAGTTTTACAGCTGGGTTGTTAGGCAAAGTTGATCTCACATCCTTCCAAAAATCACACAGGTATCAGCTTTGCCCAGACAACTGCTGTCAAAAAGGGGATCTTCCTACGCCTTCTAGGTTATGGGCTGGAGGGGTTAAATCCCCTACAACTGGTCTAGCATCTGAATGGGAGCCTTGTCCAAGGAAAAGGATCAGACCTAACAGGCATTTAACTTTGTTTTCAGTGCTGAATTGGCCGTGTTAGGAAACTCAGGTTGATATTTTGGTATAACTGGCTCTCTTTTTTTGCCACGGAGATACCCTACAGATTAGCACATAGCAGGAAGAGAAAATTACTACAAGTATTGTTCCTCCAACTTATTTTCCTCATTGCTGCTGGAGGAAAAAACTGCAATCACTTAAATATGGGACAGACCAGGAGTTGAATGAGCAAGACCATTAATTTTGAGTCCATGCTGCCAGTTAACTGCAAAATCCCAATAATGCGTGACTCAGCTGCAATAACATCAGATATGCTGGTAAAGGCAAAAAAAATAGCCAATACCCCTGTTCATCCTCCCTCGTGGTTCCCTGCATCTAAACTCCTACCAACTGTTCCTTCTCACCCAGCTCCTGTGCACTTGGTTGTGCAGATGCTCTCCGAGGATGTGGGTAATCAGAGATTATAAACCTGAAAATTTTACAAATACTGCTATGTCAGGAGTCAGTTATATGGGAAAACAGAGCAAGTGTTACTATTTATTCAGGCAGTCTATGGTGAAACTAAACTCAACAAGAAGAGAACGATGACAATAAAGCTGGAAAGAGCAGTTTAACAGCGTAACTCTTTCAGCAATGATGACAACACCACACCATAACCTCAGCAAACAATTGCAAAAAACAGGTCGGTGAACCTTTACGATACAAGGGCTATCCCCAGAAGCATGCTCAAAACCTGTCAGACTCTTTTATAAAAGATTCCAGTTCTCTGGGTAAAAAAACAACAACAAAAACAAACAAAACACCAAACCAAGAAACAACGGGTAGGGGGAGATTATTTATTGATCTCCCATGGCTTTGAGAGCATGCCCTCTACATGCTAGGACTGACACTTATATTTCACTGACAGAAAGCCTTAATGTCTTCACCCCCCCCTTTCCTTGGAACCACGGCTACAGACAGCATCAAGACATGAAGGGGCTTCCTGATACCCAGAAAATATGTATTAAAACATGTCTAAAGAGGGAAGAGGTTTGCCTTGAGCTTGGACTGGATTCCCAGCAGACAAGTCGGGACAGAGGGAGAGTGCTGGGGGCACAGCAGTGCAGCAATCCCTGATCCATGGAGCAGAGACAGCGACACAGCCAGGAACCCGCGAGGACCAGGACTTTTCTGAAGGTTATATGGGAAAACGGGAACCGAATCCAAGGTCTGACACCTCCACTGGCGAAATTGCCAGTGACTTCAAACACCATTGACTCGTAAGAGCTACGACAATTTACACCAGCTGAAGACCTGCCCCCAGGAGCCCTGCCTTGCCGCCCTCTGCTCTTACTGCTAGAGATCGATGACTCTTACAGGTCAGATTTTTTGTTTTGTTTTGTCAGGCTTAGATTGCTTCTTTGTACACTGCTGAGATCAAATCAATTACTTTCCACTCCAACCATCTGACCAAAGTAATTCTAATGGAGCAGAAAGCAGAAACTCAGATAAAAGAAGGGACAACATATTTTTCACTGTTATCTTTGTGCTGAGCATGATAAAGAAGGAATGAAGGCTGAAATAAAGATCATTCTTAATAATTCCTCCTCACGTAAGAGTAATGATCTTAATTCCCACCCTTTGTCTTTGTTGTGGAGATTGGGGACATGAGTTTAGATGGAAGATGAACCCTGTAAGTCTTCAAAGGAAGAGCACTTATAACAGAAATCCTGTTTCCCTGATAATCATATCCTGGAAAACTATTATTTTGGAACATGATTGCATTTTTCAGCTACCTTAATACCATTTTTACTGTTCAGCTGCATGAAAAATTACCTAACCTGTTGGAATGGATTTCTTGACCCACGCATAGCTACATTAAAGGGTGTAATTTAATGCAATCTAACTAAATTAGCACCAATTAGACAGGCTAAATTAAAGGGCATGTCACTAATAAATTTTATGCTAAACATATTACTGATAATAAGCTCACTAAAAATTGCATAATGAAATAAAATATTCTTTTTAGCACTGCTCAGTCTAAATATGAATATATAAAAAGTCATGAAATCATGAAATATAGTATGCTAATTCCCAGTTGCCTTTCAGGATAACATCACAGCAATATTAAAATGTACCGATTCCAGTAGTGTTTAAAAACAATAGGTCAAATCCTATGGGGAAGCAGAAAGCCAGGCTAAATTCCATGCAGTATCTAGGATCCTGATCCTGCAAACATTTACATATATATGCTCGGCTCCTTTGAACTCAGCAGGTCTGCTCTTGTACATGAAGCTGTTGGCTTGCTGCTTCATCTGCTCAGAGAGCTCAATTGGAACACGGGCCAGGGCTGAGGGAGAACTGCAGAAAGTGGATGGATTTGCATTCAAACGCTTTTTT
This sequence comes from Pedionomus torquatus, assembly GCA_013398155.1. Classification (NCBI taxonomy): domain Eukaryota; kingdom Metazoa; phylum Chordata; class Aves; order Charadriiformes; family Pedionomidae; genus Pedionomus; species Pedionomus torquatus. The sequence continues at coordinate 191,609 of VZRU01009345.1, forward strand.
CTGGAGAGTATTTTCCAAGTTTTACTTTCCAAAATACCAAATAGCAAAGCTTTACAGCACACTCCTCCTAAGTCCTGTATGTAAAGGTATCCCACAGTACAAAACCTACAGTCAAGGAGCTTATTCAAAGCTTTAAGCAAACTGTTCTTTGATCAGTGCAAGTTAGGCTTACAGCTCTGTGTGTGCTTCTCTTCTGCGACCAGATTCTCTAATGTCTGATGAGAGCTGGGCTCATACCATGTCCCTTTTCCCAAGCGCAGCATCACTAGGCTCTCTTTCCCAGCTGACTGCTTGTTTCCATAAAACTTTCAACTTTGAGAGCGCTACCTTTTCTTCCAAATTTGGTGGAAATTGGTCAAGAGGTGCTGGCTGGGCAAAGAGGCACACTGAGATCCCCCCAGCTGCATAAGCCCCATTCCTATCAGCGGGTCGTAGGAATTTGGTGACTCAGCTTTATAAGCATAAGCATTTATAAGTTTAAGAATGGGAGGTTTAGCAGACTGGATGGATTGGTGTCCACATTTTCAGCTGTGCCCCAGTAGCAGCAGGGAGAGGTGGTAAATGAGCCATTTGTGACTCCATTCATATTCACCCTGAGGGAAGCTCAAAACTCTTGGATGCCCCTTGCTCCCAAGGGCTATAAAGGTCCTAAATACTGCCCGGCAACCTGGTTGCATCCCCACCTAATGCACACCTCCTCTGCTGGGTAGACCCAGAGGTAGATGGCCTTTTTGCACCTACTTTCCGCATCAAAATGATCAAAAGGGCAGACAAGCTCTGGCACTCTATGTACAATTCATCTATCAGATATTTATTAATCAGTAATAGAGTAAATCAGGGACAGTAAAGTGGAAGTGACATCTTTATTAAGACAGACCAACATGTCCTGAATAGTAACAAGAATGGCCTTCTGGAGCACATTCTCTGCATTCGCACTTTAACTAATTAGGGCCCTCAGCAGGGTCTTTGCTCACATGATTTGTCTTTTCTCACAACGATAGTCTAAAGTTAATAGGCCCACTCATGTGAGTAGCACTTGTAAAAGCATGTTCTAGACTCAAATTCCCTGTCTTCAGCTCCTCTGCAAAAACCAACCCCCCCAAAATATTTTGAGGCAGAGGGATACCATTTTAATAAACACAAATAATTCTGCAGAAATTAAATGAAAGGCATAAGCACAGTGTGCAGGGCCCATTAAAATCCTGAAAAGTGCTAAAAGTGCTAAAGGCACCTGCAAACTTGGCTTTTCCTGCTCTAGCACTTCCACTGTTCAACTGGATTTTTAAAATAGCTGAGAAACGATGCCAAATGACCACTGCTAATCAAAGACTCCTTTCAAATTGTATGAAAACAAACCAGCATCAAAAATGGTAAACTGCCATCTATGCACACCTTACTCCATGTGGAACTGAAAAATGACTGAATTCGTATCGGTGCATATTCTGAAGAAAAATATTGGCTTTGGAATAAAAGGGACGTATTTGGGCGTTTTTTAAGAGTGCTGTGGTTCTGTTTTAAAAAACCAAATTCCTAATTTTTAGACTATTTTTCCCATCCAGTGTTTAAGTAAGCACCCGTGTGGATGCAAATTGCCATTATTTTCTTTACTTCAGATCAGCATTCAGGGTATCAGCCTCTTCAGGATCTAAGCCTGTTGGAGACAGGAGCACCGTTCCAGGACACTTCTGTGCATTGTGCACCGTGTGGTATAAAGCCCCAGATGGTGGCTGCCTATCTGCAAAGTGTTCTTGTTAAATCAAAAACAGCCCTCTAAACATACAGCTTCACTACCATTTCAAAAACAATACACAAGTGATTTATTCTCTTTAAAAAAATTATCAGTTTGGTTCATTAACCTATAGCCATACAAAAGCAGGAGTCAATTATGTTGCCACATCAGATGTGTGTAAAGATAATTACCCTGAAAAGAAGATGTAAAGGTGTCCATAAAGGCAGTGAAATGTGACCTATTAAATCAAGCTGTAACCTATTATGGGTCAAAAAACACATTTGTAGGGCCAACAGGCTCATGGCAATGGCCAATCTAGCATGAATTCTGCAAGTGTCTTTTTCAAACAAACATGAAATCCATCCTTTTCATTCCTGCAACGTTACTGTCTTCTTACCTTCCATACATAACCGTTTGCTGGACACACATACGAAACAACACATGGAGATGTCTCTCCAAAATTGTGCAGAACACCACACCACGTATGAGTGGTTAAACAGCAAATAAGACACAGGAAAATCCAAAAAGAGCACTATTACTCTGCTGTTTTACTGGGCATTTCATAACGCTATTAGTCTCTCTGTCATCTTAGGCCAAGTACCCTATCCTTGGTTGGGTAAATCTGCATTGGAGTCAATGATCCAACTCAAGATCTGACCCAGCTGTCTACAAAGACTGATAAAAATCTTCTAAACGTCCTGAAATTCTGGTTTTCTGAGAGTTTCTAACACTAATTGGAAGTTATAATACAAAATAATTAGCATGCAACTTTGGTTGGCTGTGACTAACTTGTGAGTGATGCTCCTTTTGATTGATTTAAACCACTTCATTTCCAGTAAGCACCTCTAATATTTGAAGGACCTCATTTAACCAGTTTAAATTATATTTTGCCTCATCTGTACTCACTGCAACAAATGAAAAAAATCTGCTTTATGTCACATGTTAAAATATATAGGTATTATTGAGACTTCTCAGAACACCTCTCCTTTGCTTCCCCTTTGGGATCACTCAAAATAACCTTTTGGGTTAAACTGGGCTTGATACTGCTTTCATTTGCACCAGAGGCCTAATCAAAAGTAATTAAACAGAAGTCACCAGAGTTCTTTCATGGCAATCCCAGCAGAACTAGGTCTGTAATTAAACTTGCAAATTTTTAAACAGAAGTCTTGCATTAGTACAGGTGCATGGTGGCTTGTAAACAGTTACACCTCAATGCTGTGGACTACGACAGTATTAGTGTGAGAAGTAGATGCATGTCGGACTTATGGAGCTGCTGTGTCAACGGTCCTAACTCCAGTCACTTCAGCAGAGTGAGACCACTGCAAAGGGTCTCACTCTTGAAGGGGCACAGAAATGGAATACAACCTGTGCAACACAGGTATAAGTCAGAAGAAACTCATGCCAAGTCACCAGAATAAAAGGTGTAAAATCTAGATGTTTAGGTGAAGAACCAGGAACAAAGCATTTAATTTTCAAACATACTTGCATTATTAAAAATGTGATCTGATCAAGTTATCTGTCAGGGAAGGAGCACATCCTCTGAGAAAAATATCTACACACAGATGCTTTCACCCTGGACTAGGCAGCTTTGCAGGTGACACACAAAACTCCACCTCTGCCTCCTTCAGAGTTATTGTATTATTTTTTTTCTTATCTAACATACTCCATACTCCTTTATATCCTTCACGCTGCATAGCTGGCTTTTAGCTGTTCTAAAAATAACAGTCATTAAAGGAGGCGCAGAGATGTTCCAGTCTCTTTGTTGAATCTGCATTCACACCAGCTCTGTCAAGGAAGGTTGGCCACAAACCTGTCTGCAGCAGGTGTGAGCCTGAGCTCCTTTTTGGAGAATTAGTCTCATCTATCATATACATTCGTTTTGGGTTAACCAGTATGTTGCTCACAGCAAAAGAAATTGAGAAGCCTCCCACCCAGTGCAGGAGAAGTTGAAAGTATTGGTCAGTTAAGTAAAATGATTCTGCAGAGATATCTGTGGAGATAAATCGCCCACTTATCTCCCTTAATTTGTAAGACACATCAGGTGTCATATAAGACATTATTCCTAAGGGAGTAAGTCACCTTCATAATCATTCACAGAGGTGAGAATGTTGGGCAAACACTAACTAAATCAGAAGAAAGAAACCATTTTCTTCAAGGAAACACAATTTGTGTAACACAGGAGCCCAACAAATGAAGGCTTAGCAAATCCAGTAGCTATTGTTTGCTTTCCTATGCGTACCTATATCTGCATACACGGTTTTTAAGAGAAACACACTTCATATGGTTATGATGATAGCAACACTATTCTGTGTGTTTCTCATTTTTCTTAAGCAATTTCAAAGCAGAAATTAGGTATTGATTCTCTCCCTACCTATGTCATCTTTTCTCTTTAAAAGATTCACGGCTTTCAGGCTTTAGTTCCACAAACCAGTAGGTAGCATCTAAACAAGATTCACTTTTCTGAAAGGAGCCCTGATTACTATTAATTCTTCTGGTTTTCCTTTTTCTCGAAATATTTTTCAAGTGCCCTTCTAAAGAAGCTCAGAATTAAACATTTTCAAGTTTCACTGGACAAAGCCTCTAAGAGCTCTTTCACACTCACACCAGACCACTCAGTGATGCTAAAATAGTCTCCTGCAAGTTAGACAACTGATTTCAAATTTCCAGTTCCAGCTGACATTTAGTTGTCCTGGACAGAAAAGAGCAATTCCAACACACTCAGCAAAAAGAGACTTGCACCAGAATAACCAAGAGCACCCTGGTGTTTACAATACTGGCAAGGTGTGTGACAGCCCTAAGATTCAAGCCTTGGAGTTGAGTTCAAGTGAGTGAGAGCATAAAGTTTTGCCATCCACATCTCGAGTGAGTGCTCTGATTGCTGGCCAGGGTATGGCTCCTCACATTCTCCACCAAAACGGTGACCCTCTCCTGTCCAAGCAGGGCCACATGTTACAGTGGAAATCCCTTGTACTTTCTGAGAGCACATGTCCTGGTCTGAGGTAAAACAGAACCACTCTTCTGTTCAATCAATTCCTTCCAATGGGTTGCTGTCACTTGGCTGATGAGGAACACCAAAGCCACATCAGTGGTTGGAGTCTCTAATCTGAAACTGAATGCTTAGAATCAGCCAGATGAGTGCGAGGTGGAGGGTAACAACAACTCTGCTTTGCCACAATTTTACCTGTAAATGATAAACTTTAATCCCAAGAATTTCACTTGTGCTATAGGGAAGTCCCGTCTTACAAAAGTCATTTAATTGGAAATAAAGAGTTAATGGTTGAGGCAGCTGAGAACTGGAGTACCAAAGCTGACTTCAATGGAGGTGCACTAATGTATGTCAGCTAAAGATCCCTTTGGTTCCATTCAAAAAAAGACAAAACAGACTCTTCTTTTGATCAAGAGGTGGAATTTTACAATTCACTTAATGAAGAAGAGCTAAAGTCTACAGAGACACTAATGGTTAATATCAGATGTGTCAGTCATAATCTATTAATGTTGAGTCGCTAATTTGATTTGTGAAATACTGTAACAAAGATTCATATAATTTCTCCTTAAGGGAAATTCGTTGGATATTAAATTAACCTAGTGGATGTTTGTCCTGTTTTCCAACTAAAAAGAAATGTGTTCACAATAGCTTACTGCACAGGGCAATGTCAGCGTGAGCAGAAGGAAAGTGCAAGACGCTTTGGTTTAACATTCATATTTACTCTAGCCATGCTTCATTTAAATTTGTCTTATCTTCCTCAGCTCTTTATAGAATACCTTAAAATATGGGCTCCTGGCAAGGTTAATTTAAAGAGCCAGCAAACTTAAGAGTTCTGCTTTAAAGAAAAGTAGGTACTTAATAGACCACTTTGACCAACGAACTTTTCTGTTGGCGTAAGGATATATACATTTCAGGTATTATTTGGAACTAGGCTGATGCTTTAGAAAATTGCAAGACGACTGTTTTAACAGAAATATGTTGTTGTCTCCACAGTTCTGTTCTACACTAAATACTTCAGAATCACTCTAACTCTTAGGATTAAAATCCTCAGTTTAGTGTTAACAATAAAAGGCACTGAAAATTAACTGATTAATATCACAAACAAGTATACCTAGATCTATACACTTAACCCAGGTTTTATTGCCATAGTAAAGTTCTGTATTTGAGAGGAAAATATAGGGAAATGGGCATTAATTGAAAGAACAACCCTTCTTCAAGCAACTATACATATTTATGTGTGGCCATTTCTAGACTTTGGGCAAATGAATATGTATGCAAGAGTGAATTTTGGTTTTATGCAGCAGAGCAGCACTAGGACTATGCTACACTGTGCCTGACAAAGGCCAGATTTCAGGTGAGCTAATACCACTGTGTATACTTTCAGCTGACCTCCTTGAACAAACCATCCTATGGCAACAGCTGAGTGAAATTCCTAGCTGTTAGATTATTTCCTTTAGCAATGTTTTCTTCAGAATTACAGCAGTTCGTATTTATCATTTAGGGACTACACTGTACAAACTGCACCAAATGCCTCCGCACTCCCTGATTTAAGTGGGACACTCCCCAGGAGAAAAAGCACTAATTTACAGCACTTGTGCCAGCACAGGGCCCATAGAAATGTTACAGTTTATAGATTTATTTTAACCACACTGGTTATTTTTGTTACAGCTAACAAAAACTCACGTGTCATTCATGTTTGGTTTTGTTTTTGTGTAAAATAATAATCATCATCATGATAATAATAATAATAGTAATTCCAGATGTTCGTGTAAAGGCAGCTCATTAAATCACAGTTGTGCACTCTTCCATGTTTTAATTTTCTCAGATAAATTTCCTTTTCTTTAAGCAGGTAATAAATACATAAAGCTTTTCTATCTCTGTATCTTTTAATCGACTGCAGTCATTTAACCTAGACCCTCTAACCAGATTAATAATAGAAAACGTGTCATAACAATTCCTTACCACAGGATGAATTATCATTATTGTTTTGGCATTGAAAATCCTTTCTGCTACCTCAAATTACCCTTCTTTTCAACAGTGCACAATACATGAATCACTTCCCTAATCCTACATGTTACTAAAAATCACATCCCAGTACAATAGAGCCATCTGACAAGCTACTTTCTGACAGCACGCTAAACTATTGTGGTGGTGAATTCCCAGAGACCCTCTGGATCTGTTTCATTAATAAAAGTTGCAAGTGAAAGCCAAAGGAGGAACTGCTCACAGCCTGCAAGAATCCACCCAAAGGCTGAACTTCACATCCCAGCTCTTCCCATCACCCTTAACATCATGGAAACAGCTTCCCTTATGCCAAGGAGGTGTTAAGGAGATAACATTAGAGCTCCAGCTCTACCTCTCTTGAAATCTAAAAATTTAAACATCTGGAGTTTTTTTAGAGCCGGGGACAATTATAGTGCTGTTTCCAAACATTGTAAACGTGTGTGCATCTGTAGCCTTATATATACAGAGGCTCTGATCCTCAGCTGCCTGGTAAATCAGTCAAATTTGACATTGTCAAGTGAGTTGTACTGGATTTACAGTAACTGAGAATCTAGCCCTCCAATTGGCAACCAAACGTAAAAGGATGAGTGACTTCTAGAGCAAGGATATAGCCGAGAACCTGTGAATTAAAATACTTAGTGTTGATTTTTGTTCTGATACTGACACACTCCATGGTTTCAAGCCAGTTCTTTCATACAGCAACCTCACAAAATATATTTTCTTTCCTGGGAGAAAGCAGTGAACTCTGCATCTGCAGTGAAGCCAAGGGCAAAACTCCCAGTCAGCCAAATGACCAGCGTATAACTCACAAAGGAGACAGGTCTTAATATGTAAAACCCTTTCAAGGTACATATATTGAAAAGTAAATTAAAAGTAGGTTGCATGGGTATTATGGGCACAATCCTCCCAGGTGCTGGGCACCTTCAGTTTGCTGGTCCAGATTGGCAAAAGTGAATCTTGCTCTTCACAAGATGAAAACCTGGTGTGGCAAATGCTTTGCTCGGTGACTGGTGAAGCACTCATAATGCACACCTACAATTTTTAAATGACAGTAATTAGATGCCCGGACTTAGGTCCTGCATAAAAAAGTCTACGCTTTGAAAGATCTAGAACACACTTGACAAAACATTACTGAATCCATTTCTATTATTATTGGTTTTGAAAAGCTATTAAACCATCTGCCCTCTTTATGATCTTCCAATCAAACCCAACTTGTGCTTTTACCAGACAACTATTTAGGCAACTTCTTATTGCAACAAACCAACATTCATCAAAAGTAGCGTATTTTTAACACTAATTCTAATTATAACAAGCAGTGCATTTTGTGTGCTTTCCAATTATGCATGAGAAAAGTCAGCATAAGTGTCCTCTCTTATCATAATTATCTGTTTCTAATTTCAATTTTGGCTATGACTTTGCACTCAGTGATGTAAATGTAAATGTTCCTGTCAGATAAAGATTAATTTGATTTAAGCCCTCTTTGTTCTAATTATATATTCTATTTCTGCTCACCATGCAAGTTTTGTTCAAAGCCACATCTGTATTTTATCACAACAATGAAGAAACCCTGTGGTATTTAAAAAGGTAACTACAGGATTTTAGCTAGTCCTGTCAGGCACTGTTATGACAGCGTACACTAGGACTGTGCCAAATGAATTAATATTTTAGCTGACTAATTTACGGATTACTGTAATTATTACTTGAATATTAAAGTATGGGAACTTTTGTCAAATGAAATAAAACTTGTTGCCCTAATTGCTCCCTTTACTCCTAAGGAAACATGACCTTTATAGGCTTTCAACCTGAGCACACTGAAAATACTGAATGATACCCTGTAGGCGGAATAGGAGATTTAACACAGGAAGATAATTTGCTCTCTAACACGGAACATCTCTCCCTGATATTTCCCTCTCTGGAAGTCAAGGTTTTGGGGATAGTTTGGAAAGACTTCTGCCGTCAAGCACATCAACACTGTGTGGGCATCCCGGGAAGAAGGTAAGATGGACATAGGAAGTGGGTAATTCTGCTGTATTTGTCCAGACTTTGAGTGGAGTCTCATACTTACAGGCATCTAAAACTATTTAAATTACAAGTTTCACAATGCCTGCACTGCAGGGAAAATTTCAAGACCCCAGACTAGTCCAGGCTTTGACCAAGATGGGATGTGACCCAACGGCCATGTCTTCTGACAAAGCTCTTCTAGAGGCAGCAAGAGAACACACTCTGGCAGAGGGATGATTTAAATATCACCAGGACAACAACAGCTAACCTTGCCTGCATTCATGTCCTAGAACAACATGCTTTTCCATCAAACCCATGACAAGTGAGGGCTGGCTAGTTCAGACAGGTTTCTCATATGTCTAACGTAAATGGAGTTCATATCCCGGGCCTAATGATAACACGGCTGGTAAACAGTCTTTTATCCAACTGCTTTCACAAATCTTACAACTTCAACAGTATTCAACCGCTCCACTGACACATGGTTGAAATTGCCCGATAAAGTCACAAGTCTTGGCACATATGGACACAACCACATACATGAACCCCTCCTTTTTTAAAAGAAGTTTGACTAATAAGACTTGAAACTTTAAAGGCTTCGCTGAAGCCCGCAGACTTTGTGGCAGTTCCACCTTTGCAGTTGCAGAAGTCTGGCTTTCCATCCAGAGTCTTTTCTAGCTCATCCTCCCAGCTGCTGTCTCCTTCCAGACCTCCCTTCCCTTCCCTCTCTCCACAGGAACAGCCACACAGAATCACCTGCTCTAAGACTCACAAAGTTCAAATGATTGCACCTGATTTTCAAAATATGAGTTCTCTAGGATTCATTAAGAAGCTAAAAAAATATTATTTGGATATTAAAAAATAAAATTATTAAATTATTATGCCAACTTTGCCATCACAGTCAAGGGTCAACAAGGCCAACCAACAGCTCAGTGGTGCAACATCTCTTTGAACAGTTTTCTCCTGACATTTCTGTCTGCCTCAGGGGGCAACCACTCAAATAAACAATGTAATGACTTGAGAGAGCAAGATTTAGACACTTACCACTCACTGACATTTAGACTTCCAACTTGATCTGTGCCAACTGCTGTCTTAGACTCTGCTTCTGAGTATGTCATGGCTGCAAACTGGCATGTAAGCACTTCTGGCTGGCCACTGTCTTCAGAATATATTTACAGCATCTTCTGACTATTCAACGGTGTTGAGAAAAACTAAGCCTAAAACTTGTTTTTACACAACATCTCATCACTTCATTCCAATACTTCTAAAGGAGAGGTGAGATGCACATAAAAGCATTGTTTGGGTTGGTGCTGTTATAAACATTTTTTTAATTTTTTTTTTTTTTTACTTACAAAAACATTGCTGGTTTACTTGCCAAATCAAAAATACACTGCCAGAATATTGCTGTGATCTCAGCACAGTGTCTCTGGACAGGGGGTGACCTCCTGTACCTTTTATCTGGAGGAATTTGGCCCAGAGAGGAAGAAATCAAACAACATGTGATTCAGAGTTGCTGCAGAACCCGTCACCTCTCATCAGCTCGTGATTTAGTGTAACCTGAACAGGGACAGCCCTGTTATTTTGTATAGGAACCAACATGACATTATCCAGAGCCAGGAGGTCGTTGGTTTAAATCTCGACTAATCTGATGTGTCAGACCAAAGGCTCAGATTAGGCAGTTGGAGAAAATGGAAACATTCCTCTGCAATTTAATATCATAATTAACTTTGGACAAAGGATACAACTACTTCAAAAGAAATAAAGCTTTAACAACAAAAGATAATGGGTCAAATTCAGTGTTGGTATAAACTGCCAGAACTATGCTGATCTTGCAGATCTCTGCCAGCTTCCACTAGTGGCAAATTAAGTTACAATTAATGAATTTCAGTGATCAAACTCCAATTAACTGTTCATTGCTGAAATAATCCAGCTGGAGATGTGTGTGTGCAGACAAACACTTTATAATATCATTACAGCAGTACTTCAGTTATCAAACAACAATAGTACGAGGAACTGCAGCAATGGTTTGGAAGTAATAGGTAAATTTACCTATCAATTTTTAGTTAATCTTTTAAAACCATCCAGATGCTTACTGCTACCAGAAAAATATTCCATAGACTGGGGAGACAGAAAGGATATTTATTGTAATGTTCTACCTACAAGTCCAAATACTCCTAATAAATGGATGACTTTTATTGCAATGGGTTGGACTACATCCATCTGCAGATGAATATTGGCTGCACGTGCTTTCCTGGAGAGCATGCAATAAAATGACTGAACTGGTGATTAAAAGAAACACATTAGTAAAAATGTCTACCATAAATTTGTAATGTACATTTTAAGACCGAAATATCTCTGAATCATTATAAACATCATTAAAAAATGAACAGTGGGAGCAACTTTAGGATACTGGCTACTTTCTCCAGCGGACCTGATTACCTGAGCTCTTGCCTAATCAGAATGGCCATTAGAATTTGTTGGGGTTTATCTGTTAGAAAATACATTCTTCAGAAACAAGGTCTTGATTCAGGAAAGCATTCAAACACAGGCTTGAGCACTCTTCCAAACAGATGCATCTTCTATGTTAGGACCTTGATTTGGCAAGTACTTTTAGATTTTTAACAAAATACAGCTCGCTTGAGTTCAATTCAACAGCTTAAATACTCCAAGTTAAGCATTTATGTCAAGTGTTTGACTGGAGAGGGGTCTAACATGCATTTTATGTTATTTTTTTTCATTTTGCAAATGTTTGTTTTTTGAGGACATGAATAGATAAATAATAATTGAAACTTTAGCAAATGTGTTAGTCAATTTGTATGACAAGATAAAACCCAGGCTTCTATGGAGCCCTCTGTAAACCTGTAATTCAACAGCAGGCGCTTCTGTTCAAGAAAGTCCCTCTGGACTGACACGAACCCAATGGAAAACACATTGATATGCTGCCCCTACTTCCTAAATATATTTTGAGGAAAAAAAACCAACACGACAAAAGTATCTGGGACTGACGAAGGTTGATTGCTTCTGAATGACCTTAAATGCCTCTTCCTACTTCTACAGCATTGCCCCCTGCTCTGAGTTGCCTCTTAAATTCATTCTTACTATTTGCAGCAGCAGTCTCCTCCGGCAATTTATAACCACACTTAAAATTTACCCCATAGTGTGTAATTTTCTGTGCAAAATACATGAACTACAAAGCAGCCACAGAGCTAAAACAACTAGCAAAACAGTTTCTAACTCGCAGTTTCTCCTGAAGAATTTAAAATAGTGTTACCCTAAGGCAGCTTTTTTCTTTATAAAACAAGAAATAAAGAGTATCTTCCATGACTTCCACATACAAAAACCACAATTAAAAATGCATAGTATGAAAACTGTGGAAACTAATGAAATTTGTCGATTTCCGACTTATTGAATCCTTATTATACCAGGAGTAAAAAGCTACAGCACCACCACCTCCCTGATGCAACCCAAGGGAAGATGGCCAGGTTACTCATTCCCTGAACTATTCCATCTCTACCTTTTGTGGATTAATAAAAAAACAGGAGACTGCACTTCCCAGGTAAATGGGTGACAGGACAATTGTTCTTGAGATGAATGATATTAACTGCAGCACAAGGCAAGGAAAAAGAAGTGGATTTTAATGCTGTTGAAAATTATGGCCTTAAGAAATGTAGTGGATGACTAAAAGTCCTCTATTCAATGAAGAAATCATTGAGAAGTTCTTGGCAGGATGTCAAAAACTGCATTTAAGAGGACAATTAAAACAGTATAATGCAAACGCTATAATTAGAACCATATCTGGTTGAGCAACATGCTATTTGTCTTCCAGGCTGTTAGAAGAAAAAAATCCCCACGAACCGTTGCCAGTGTTTATTGGGGTATTTACCAAATAGCACAGATTCAGCCAAAAAAGATTAATTATGTTACCATAAAGATTAAGTGAAAAACTGCATACACCTTTGCATCTTGAAAGGTTCTTCTCTGATACCCATTTACCTCCCACAAATGACTTCCATATCCATATATTTCTGTTATTTCACCGGGTCGATGACTGAGGTCTCCCTTCCAATTATGCAGTCTCAGACCTGCTCCCGTTAAGGTGTCGGGGTTCTGTGCAGTTTAAGCTGGCACAGAGTTCTCGGTACCAGTTGCGAAACAGTCCAGAATTTAAAGCAGGACACGGGAAACCTGGCAGAAGAGCTAAAGGGAGCCCAAATTTCACCTGCAGAAAATGAAACAAGGCATTCATCTCCTGCATTACGAGGCAGAAACCATGGAAGTAGTAAAAATTGAAGAATTTGCCTCGAAGAAGAGTTTACACTTCCCAGTTTGTGATCACAAGATTTACACAGCATTTTCATGATATAGGAAAACATGTAAGAACAACATTTAAAATTCAATGCAAGTTACTTCCATGACAAACCTCTCTCTTTGGGAAGCAGTGAAGCCCTGATTCAGCACGGCATGTAAGAGTTAACCAGGTGGTTGAGCAAGTGACTAAATCAGGGACTTCCAAAGCTTCGAGCAGCGTGAGCAGTGTCAGCTCCCGGTGAGGACTTTTCTAGCTGCTCCTCTGAGCAGTCTCCTGCGGGCTTGTCATGAGAGGGGCCGGCGCTGACAGAGAGCCACCCATGGTCATCTCTGATGGAAATGAGTTGGATCCTCCTCTCACAGCCGACACGGGCAGGACAGCCCCAGAGCTGCCCGGGGCACGGTGGCACCCTGCGATTGTCGCCAGCCCAGGTGGGAAGATGCGTCACACGTCACAACGTGTGGAGTAGCTCCAGAAGCCCACAAGCCATTGAAGCTCCATGTACTCTGGGGCATGACTAATAAGGGACTTCAAAGCTTTGAAAAAAGCTGAATTTCTCAACGATTATCCAAACCAAATTTTAGAATCTTTTGAAGATGGCTTGTCTCTGCTCAGGGGGTCCGTTTTACAAGGCACTGGCAGAAGTTGCAATTGCTTAACCTCGTTTTAGCATGCAATAATTTTACGGTGTGCTTTCTCTTCTTTCATAGTTCTCGCTCCCCGGCCACAGAAGTTAGGGATCCCAACGTGCTGCATATCCAAGATAGGGGCAACGAGAGAAACCACAAGGAAACCATGAGTAGAGCCTAGTTTTCCATCCTAGGCCTGGGAATCCTGCAATTCAGAGAGACTACCTTGTGTTCGATACTGCCTCTTTGTGGAAAAATGCTGTTATACATTGTAAAGTTTAATTGTTCAGAGAAGTTTCTCTGATCTGGTTTTGGAGGACAGCTTCTCTAAATTTAAAATAAAATCTCATGGAGGATCTCCTAATACTGAGTTTCATTTCCTGTGGGAACACTTCTGTGGAGCAATAGGCAGGGGAATACATAAGAACTAGATGCAAATTCCAGTGGTACAAATAATCATAATGTTCAGCACAGTGATTATACTGTGCACGATGCAAACTCCAGCAGAGAAAACCCACACATATGCATTTCTCCTACTGAAGTAAGTAACTTACTGAAGGAAGTGTAACACTGAATTTTAAACCTTGCTGGTTTTCCTTTCTCCCACACTCTGGACTGCATAAATCCTACAGCATATTTTCCTTACAGCATATTTTACTTTTCTTTATAGATCCTGATTAGTCAAGGTGAGAGAGGGTTTTTCAGTAAGCCCAAGAAATCAGATGTTATTCTCAGATGTAAAACATTACAAAATTAATGGATAGCCTATTAAGAATACATCCTCACCATAAATACTGCTACTCTACAACTCTGCCTACACAGAAAGCAAGCAACAAATTTCACAGATACTGTAACCATCCAACTAAATAATAAGTCTATTATCTTTAGCAATGTATTGCCTTATACACATGAAATATAATGGGTATTAGCAAGATACTTCTCTTTGTACATGAGAGATTACTTCAGATTATTTCAGCATTACTGAGACCTCTGGAACATCATACCGGTAGAAAAAAAAAGAAAAAGAAAAAGAAGGAAAAGAAAAAGGAAAAAATATAGCCCAAATTTGTAAAGGTCAGTGAGTAATTGTTAACCTTGGAGGGGGAAGAAATCAGTATTTTTACCGACAGCTCTCAGAGACTCTTGTAAATCATATTCATATACTTAAGCATTAATTTACATACTTAATTTCTGACAGGTTGACAACTGCAGTCCTTCTATCCTCTTGGTGTAAAGTAAGAAGTCAATTGTTATTCAGTGTATCAGTTACAGTGGTAGTGCCACCAACTGTATTTTATATAATGTGCTATCTGCAGAAAAGCAGATAAGAATTTGATTTAACATCCAATTAAAAGCCGTCATTGAAAAATTACTTCAAATAAGCCTTTTATTTTCTTTAATCAGTCCTCAATTCAAGCCTTCCTTGGACCTACTGAACCAAGCATCAGGACTCATGAATTTTGATTAAAAAATTTGAGCCCATTTCTAACTTAAGCAGATTTTTTTTGTTGCGCTGTTTGATAGAAATTTAATAAATCTATGAATCCTTGCCAGCGTCATTTATCATCTTTTTTTCCGCAAGACTGGCCTATTATGCCTCGGCAGTAAATTATGAGGAAGCCAGCAAACCAAAACTTTTCAGTCCGATACTGAAGAAGAGATATAATCACTTGCATTGAACCATATAATTATAGTAGAATATGAATCTCTGAAACATTAGGTCCTGTTTTGAATATGTAATGCCCATGCTTTGAGAGCCTACAAAGATTTCTAGCTGATCTAATATAGCTCAGTTTAGCATCATATTGAACAATTTGCTGTTAATGAAAATGACAGCAAAACCCATAAACAACAAGCTGGGAGACTCAGTAAGAATTATTAGGGAAATTTCCCTGTCTTTGGAAGAACAAATCAGAATATCAAACACTCACCTTTTAGGATTCCGAGTCAACTATGTTCATTCTGAACAAACGTGGGGAGCTTAACCCCGGGGCCAAAATACCGAAGTTTTATTCGTTTAGGGATGAAGTTGGGACATGATTGAGAAGGGAGACTTCTCAAAACCCTTGATGACACAACGCATATATGCCTACAAATAGGCATTGCTTATCATTTCCCCTCTAAAGGGCAACTTCACTCACTCCATGCACGTGTAGCTCTCTTAAAAGCGTAGGGAGCCATGTGCCTGGCTGAAATGTAACACTGGGCTGTTGTTACGGTCCCAGTGTCCATCTAACGTGCCCCTAAAGATCACACTTTGGTACCATGGTTGAAACTGGTCTCCCCACCTTCCCTAAAGAGTTCTAGGAAGAGGGAGGCCCATCCAAGGATGAATTTGGATCAGGAGCTCAATTAGCTGCACCAATTCACTCTGCGGAGAGGCCCACCTCTTGATATGCATCTTGGAGTCAAGGAGACTCTCCAGGATAGCCACTAAATTACGGGGGGTGAGGCTCAGCAGTGTAAATGCCCCCAACCCCGGCTGCCCAACACTTTAGGTTGGGATCTCTGAATTTACGGTGAAGGGCAGGCTGCCCTGGGAACACAAGGAAGCCATGTATATACATGTGAACAGAAACACAAGCCAGAAAATGGAAACATGTCCAGCCTAGGTTTTTGAAAGGAAGTCCTTCCTTTGTTCAAAACTTTTTTGTCAACCACAAGTTCCATAAGATGTGGAAATACCAAGGGCTGGGTTTGTGGCCCACAATCCTTGCACAGCAGAATAATCCAGTACCCCCCGACTCATCTTGGCCAGACAGGGCACATACAATACCATGCATGGACTACCATGGAGCTACAAACACATTAGTCAGCTGCTTAATACCAAATATGAGCTACCAAAGATATCACATACTTGGCTCCAGTCGCTTGGGCTTTCCAGAGGGTCCAACACTATCTTATCTCTCCCTTAGGAAAATGAACCAAAAATACCTTTAATTTCTTTAGCCATCCAAAAAAAGGTTGTACCAAGTCCATTTTTGATCTTACCTAAACTGGTTCTTCCACTGTCACTTGGAAATGCAATTCTCAAAGACCATTTTAAGATGGACTTTGTAAAATAATCACACTTGTCAAGATGTCAAGTTTTTTGTTCCTAATACGAAAATGACCTGGACTCTAGTCTGGCTGATGCAATGAAACACACTGTGTCAGAAGTGCTGTTCTCTGCTGTAAACCAACATCAGTTTCTTATTTTACTGTCAAACCACATTGGAACTTTTGTGTGAGAGTCTGATGATATAAAGTATTCATTCAAAAATGAAAAAGGCTTGAAAAGAAAGGTTAGGCTGAGCCGAAAGAAAATTAAGTACCAATGCACAAAACAAGAACGGATATTCAAAGGGGGGAAACAGAATTTTAAATGAAAAAGCCTGTCAAGTATTCAAGAATTAATTAAGAATAGATCTAAAGTAGATGAATATTCTACTTGAGTGGCTGTAGTATCATCAAACTTTTGCTAATAAAGCAGACATTTCTTCTGACACCATCTCCTAAAGATTGATATTTCTTACATTTTAGCTGCTCTACCACTTCTTAATTGAGGACGTATTTTGTGATCCTGTAGTTAGGGGTGTGTAAATGTGTGTTATTTCAGTTCTGCCCTGCAACATAAAAGGCTTTGCTAAAATTGATGCACTTCATTACAGGCTGGAGATTCTTCAGGCAACTGAGTTGCGGGAGATCAAAAGGTCCCCGTATAACAGCTGGTTTCACAAATTTGTATTACGGCTTCTTTATATATACATATGTCAGACTCCTGGACAGAAGGCAGCAGGTATGAAGTTGGTTTGCAAATATATCGCCTATTGCATGCAACCAAGTTAATCTTTGCAAACTCAGCTGGTGTACGAACACTGAAGGTAACCAGATCCAACCATTCTTATGGGACTCCTGACATAAATCACTCCAGCTACCAGCATCAGTTTATTTTACAGCACTTTTCTGATCCCTCTCCATCAGATAGAGCTAGACACAACTGCAGAGCCGCAGAGTATATCTTAGAAAAACAGTCCAACAGTTCCAGATTTCACAAATACCTGTTCAGGAAAGCATGCAAGTATCTGGCTGGCGGAAAGCTGCCAATCAGCTCTGCAGTTTTAAATATTTTAAGAGCTTCTTAAAGCAAAAATAACACAAATTGCATTTCCTCTGATCCATGGCAGGGAACAAAACTTTTTTTTTTTTTTT
>VZRU01009345.1:209480-350807 GCA_013398155.1 Pedionomus torquatus
TTTTTTTTGCCTTTAATAAGCTCGGTAAACGAAGTGTTACCGTACCTGCTAAATTACCTAACTGATGATCTCGTGGCACAGAGAAGAATTTCTGTCTAATAAAAACAAGACTGCCCATTGTGGGACATTTTGCATTAGACTCAGAGCAGTGCAGGGAATAGAGTTTCCTGCCCTGATTTTGATGCTCTCTACAGGAATTGCCCTCTGGCCCCTTGGCAGGAACTCCATGACCCAGCTGAGCTTTCTACTGAATAGCTCAGCAGGGTGCAGGAGCCAGTTGCATGGCTTCACATGGTGCAGAAAGCTGTGGAGCTTTTCTCCTGAACAGCACCTCAGCCATTTTGAAACATCTGCAAGAGCTACTATTCATGGTACGGAGGGAGGGGGGAAGAAATTCTCCAGCTGTTACGTCTCCGCCGAATCTTTTTTATTCCCCTCCACTGCCCTCATGATGATTTTGAAGGACACCAAATGGTTTCCATTATTCAGAATGGAATAACATCTGCTCGACAAATATTGTTACTCCTTGGGAAGCACCTCACTCAAGCAGCAGCTCTCTTTACAACATTACAATACAACACACTTTATTTTATATAGTATTCAGAAGACACAATCTCACAGACACACTTGAGAAGGAAAGAGGGGAAAGTAGAAATAGCTGCAAACAGAAAGAAAATGAAAATGGTGTTTCAAGAAAAGATCTTGTTCTGGAGTTGAAGGGGGTGGGCAGACCATGTCCTGTACTTGTGAGGTAGCTCAAGAGGAAAACGACCTCTCTTCAGTGCATCAGCTAATATGCTAATATACTAAGGAAACCTGTCACAGGAAGGTGGTCATGCTGGGAAAGGGTATGTGAGCAGATGGATGTGAGGTCAGTAGCATGGAATAAGTCCAGAGAGATCAGGTTTGAGTTTTATTTATACTTGAACTGAAAGCTAAGAAAGAGAAATGGAAGCTACTGAGCCCCACTTTCTTAAGAGCAGAAAAGAAATCAGCTCGGAGCACTGAATTTTAAGGGTCAGAATTCACATTTCTGATAGGCATGTACAGTGTAGGAGCTACCAGTGCTAAACTGTTACTGAAAGCAAAATGTCCTCTTTGGCTGCTTGTTCTTTCACAACATATTCGCTAGAGTGGACTAACTTAATAATCCAAAACCCAGGTGGCATTTGATAGAGTAGCTTGAGTTCTGACAAACAACAGACCAGATATACTTGCTGGATGTAGCCAAATGCACTCAGGTATCTCTTTTACCAGTTTAATTAAAATGTTAAAAAGCACACAAGGCTAAGAATATGCCCGTCTGCCTAGCACATGGACGCCTATATCTATTTTCATTTTGCTACTATCAGCATCACTTAGATGAGGAATTAAAGAAATACAACTGCATGGAGGCATATTCCATCCTTAAACTGATCCACGGGCATACTTTTTAGCTTTATAATTTCATTTTGTTCAGGGGACAAGTGAATTTAGTAACTTCACCAACATTTCAATTTACTGAGGCTTCACTAATCCTGCAATTCCTCAGCACCTGTCAGAAGGGCACCAAAGGCTTCCCAGGACTTTGCCTATGGAGACAGAGTCATCAAATTACAAGAGAAAGCCCAGACATCTGTACAGATGACCTCAGAAGAGATCTTTGTAACAGATAAACCCAGGAGTTATTTATTGTACTTCTGGCAAATAACTATTTAACCAGATTTAGGGTAATTTTTGGACCAGAGATAACATCTATCTAATGTGTATACATATAATTTCTGTGTGATCTCAAGTTGTATCATTTGTAGGTATTTGTATAGTCATTATGAAGCTCGTATGTTTAATGTTATCTACACCTTCATGTAATGTGCCAGATGACGTAACCTGTAGTTTTTAAAGACATCATGACATTTAAAGGTCTATTTCCACAGCTATTAAAAACTGTTTAAAGGCACATAAAGAAATATATTTAGATTGTTAAAAGAAGTCTTTCAAGGTTTATGTTTTTTAAATGTTCATTCTATAACACTGTGCCAATTCTTACAGATTTTGATTAGTGAACAGGGGACTAGTAAGTATTTTACTTTGTAATTCATAGTGTTTTCAGCCTCTAAAGGAAAGCAGGAGACGTTCTCAACTGTTTGAAAACCACAAAATTCCTAACAGATAGTCAAAAAGTCAGATCTTCAACAGTCACCTCTAGCTTTTGTTTGTTTGCACGTCTAACTCCTATCTTGAAGGAGGTAAAAAGCCCCAGATACTAAATGAATTTTCAAAATAATACTTTAAAAATATTAACTTTACATTTCTACTAGCATCTCAGAGTTGCATTTTACTTTAGAACATGCCTGTGTGCTGCATTATTCCAACATCACCACTGTGTTTAGAGGAATAGCTTAAAAATAACCCTTAAGGACATCGTACTGCAAAGGAAGAAACTTGGACCTATGAACACATAACAAATGAGGCTGCTGGTAACCTCAAATCCAACACCTAAAGAAGCTTTTTGGCTGGTTGTATCAGGACAGCATGTGCCTTGGTCGGCTTCAGCCTCTCCTCTGTGTAACGCATGCAACAGCAGAGGAACCTCATTAACAGCAAGACCTGGGGACACTGTCACCCAAGCATCTTGTGGCACCTGCTCGTGCCAGTAACACATCCTTTACCTTGCACACTAAAGATTTTCACAGCAAACGAGCCTTTCAGAACAAGACAAAACAGAAGAAACAACAAGTAAAGCAAAGGCAGGAAAGACAACACCCACCCCCCCAGTGCAGCAGGAGCAGCAGGCACAGCAGAGGTAGGAACAGACTGACGCTCAGCTCTCCGAGTCCTTCAGATTAATGAGCTCTAGAAATGTGGGGTCCCACTATATTAATATCCATTACATAATGTGTTTCCTCCCCCGGTAAATAGAAGATTCAGGATGCCTGGGGTATAGACAGTCTCTTACTGAAGATAATGGCCCCAAACTGATTTTAGACACAGGTCCCTTTCCCTGGAGACAGTTCCTAATGATCTCCAATGTTACAAAGGCATGACAAAAATACAAAGCAGTCACGTTAGCCCAGATAGATCTTTTACAATTACCTTGACTCCTGAAAGTAGTCCCTCATATCTTATTCATAACATTTGTATTTTTCTCTGTTCGCACTTACATAGTATTTCTACTTCAGTCCATTGTACTATAAATGGAATATACACTTATTTTTTCATGGGCATACCAAACTGTCTTAAATAAAAGAAGCTAATGCTTCTCACAGACTGTTCTTCATTCTAGCTTTCTTTTCTAATGGCTAATTGTACGATGAGTGTTTTATCAAATTATACTACTGGAAATTGCTAATATTACAAATGCATAATTATAACGGATGTGGATGTTTTCTAAATACAGGTTCCAATCTGATATTTACTCCTGCTGGAAACTCTGGAAAGGCTTTGCTTCCTATTTGTGCTTGTCTCCATGCAACTAGGTGAGGGTCTGTCCCAAAACAAATTAGTATTTTGTCAGCCATACTGTCAAATTAAAACATTTCTTTATGCTTGTGAGACTGAAAGCCACAATTTTCAAACATTAATTACATTCACTGGTGGCAGGGAGTGCATACATACACACTGATACATTAAGAAGATGGCGGCTTTCCAAAAAAGCCTAGCAGCCAAAAAAATTAAACATGAGTAATTTATAAAGAATGATCGAGTTTTAAGAAAATATGAACTTTTTGCTCAACTGCATTTTTTAAATATAGCATGAAGAAAAATAACCGTGCCTCCTGGCAAAATCTGAAGAGGGAAATAGAGCTTTTGAAACATCCAGGAATGCTCTGGTGTTGATAGCTCCCACTGGAAACCATCGGCATCTGATAAGAAGGAACACAAAAAACCCTCTATGTTTATCTCATAAGGACCCTTCTCACCCCTCTAAAACTCTGCTAGAGCTTTGCCACCTCCCACGGGGGAAGCTGGTGATGCTGCCCGCGGGACACTCGCCACAGGACCTCACGGGCACGCACCCCCTGAGAAAGTGCAGGTGGAAGCTCATGCCAAAGCAAGCCTGCTTCCCTCTGTCACATTAAAGAGCACTAAGTCATGCCAAACACAGCCAGCCAAGCAACCTGCAGAGAAAAAAAACAGCAGATCCTCTGTCCTTGCTCCTGGCTGCCTGCTTATGCCTCTGACTGCACATTTTTTCAACATCATTTGAATCCAGTTGAACCAGTACATCCATGAAATAAACAGGCAAAGGGAACACGTGCCTCCAGGGTGACAGGAACAACAACAGAATCTGTGAGGCTCCTGCTGTTTAACTAAAAGATCTGGTAAAAGATCTGTTAATAAAGTGTGGAAAGATGGTGAAATAAATGATTAAAGTCATGGATGTCAAGCGTGTAAGGCACTGAGCTCTTTTGCTGAGTGATGGGATACTAAAGATGTTTGCTTGTGAAGACCTGTTCCCTGGCAAAAAGGACACTTCCCCTGCTCATGACAGGGTTTACTTGAGCCAATTCTCTTTTGTCCTCTTTTCTGCTAGTCACCACACGAGTGTCTGGTACCTTAATCCCCCCTGGATGTGAAGCCCCTCACTGCAGCTGGCCAGGTGGAACCCACCAGCAGACACACACCTTGCCTGGTCAGCCCTAAAGCTCAGCAGGGTTTGTCTGCCCGCAGTGACAGACCAGGGACACTTGACAAGTAGCAGACAAAAACCTACTTTTGGATAAGATCAACAGGACCAGCTGTGGGACTGGAAGAGCAGCCACTCTCGGAGGCTCAGGGGTGCTACGCAGGTAGGAACGTGGCTGTTGAACGTATGGTGGCTCCTGGCTGCCCACCCTTGTGCCACCTCTCAGGCAGCGGGTCAGGATCAGCCTGTCCCCCTGTAGGGCTCCTGGGCCAAGCTCACCGTACCTGCCCACCCTCCCTACTGCTCGCAGGTTGCGGGGTTGGGGGAGGCACATGGGGACCCACAGTTAGCACCTAACACCGGTCATGGCTCCACCAGGACTGTGCTTTTTGTTCCCTGCATTGCAGGCAAAACCCACCAACAGCCTAGATGATGTCCACTGCACCAGTACTGGCACCCGCACGGAATTAATTGTCGCAGCAATTAGTCTTGGGCCCTAACAACTGTTTGATTGTGGGGAAGATCTGGATTCCCTGCTCAAGCCTGATTGAGTCAAAGGCATTAATATCAACACAAAAAGATTTGGCCGTATGTTTGTATATTTTGTTCTAATAATGCTCCAGGACAAACTCAGAGGAACGACATCTGCAATATTTACAGTGACAAAGTGCTGGCATAATGTGCCTCTCTCTGTGCTGAACAATTTGTAAATGTCTCATTAAAATGTACTTTATGTTCCTTCCCTCTTCACCTTAAACTGGTTCGTCTCCTTGGTTTTCACCATTTCCTGGGAGAAAATGTCACATCACACAGTATCAAAACAGCTACTCTAGTCTGAGTTTTTCAGTTTTTTAAGTCATCCTTTGCTGAATAATTCTGACACGTTTTATGGTCAAATAAATGGTTTTGAAATTCACGTGTTCAGAATGATTTGACATTTCCATTTTATTTTGTTTATTTCCAGGACAGGCTACTCATAACAGCTACAGTTGTCTCTAAGGACATAAATTAAATATAAATTAATATTAGCAAATACTGTACCTACACAGTTTTGCTGTGGGAACATGTTCTACTACTACATGCTTACACTTAAAATATAGGAATATAGCTAAAGGATCTTCAACCTACTTCAAAACAATGAGAGGAAAAATTACATCAGATGCAATCTAAACAAGAGTAATTAAAGAAGTTATAGAGAAAAAACATACATGTCTGGTATTGCATGTCCATACCTTTAAATGGCTTTATTACTTGCCATCTGTTTTTGCCATTTTCCCTTAGTGTTTATATACTTATATAAAAATTCTGTTTATAAATATGCAACACATTAGTTTTTACGGGAACAAATCAAATATAATAGGCAAAAGGTACTTTATTTTTATATGAAAGGTATGACCAAAAATAGAGCGTAAAAAAGGTAGGGATGCAGGACTGTTCTTGTCCATTGAATAATCCCTTTTATACGTTCAATAAATTGACCCAGGAAAGTGAGCATGCCTCCAGCCAGGCAAAGTTTTACTATTCTCCTATGGAACATCCACCCACCCTGTTCCCGTTACGTTTCTTTGCAGCTTCTGATTGCAGGAGAATATAAAACCTGTAACTAGGTAAGACTGAAATGAAGCAGGGATAGAGCAGAGCCATAAAATTGGGATGCAAACTTTCCCAAAGTTTGAAGGTGTTTGAACCCAAGATTTTGGCTCAGGCCCATCCTTAATTTGAAGCAGCATCTGGCAGGCCAAATGCTCTGCAAACGCTGGCACTATGAAAGATGAAGTCTCATGCGACACAACGTGTTGGAAGAAACACTTCCTCCGCGGAGGAAGCCCAGTCGCACAGGAAGGGTGAGTGAAGGAAAAGGGGAAAGCTGCAGCTGCACGGAGGGACCCAGCTCCCCCAGCCTGGCGGTTCTCACTCCAAAGCAGAAAAGACATCCTGCTTCGGTTCGTATAGTGTTTGTCCTCCCTGCTCATCCACTTGTCCTCCCCTTATTCTCTTCCCCAAGACCTAAATCCCTAAGTTCAGGGACACGACTGCCAAGAAACTGGGTCACTGGTGGTGTGGACTGTATCACCCCCTCGAAGGACCCGGCTCCTCCCAAGCCATGTGCTGTGCCCTGAGCTAGCAGAGCCCTTGACTGCATCCTAGGAGGCTTCTCACACCTCAGTTTCGAAACCATTTAGGTACCCAAGGATGCATTGGGATGCCTAAAGGGATCTTCCTTAGGAATGGAAGAAATTTCAAAAATACCTTGAGTCTGGAGTTCCTTGTGTCTGGGAAGTCCTGAGCATTTCTGAAAACCTCACTCAGTATTAATTAGCATTAAACCTCGCTCCACATCCTTACACATATGCACAAGCTTGGTCTTCTAAAACTCACAATTTTCCACCCAAAACAGGCAGATGCTTTATCTTGGTATTTGTGCATTTAGTTTTAAGTGATACTTAATTATAGCTGAAAAAAATCTGAGTATTTTAATAGTTTGGATGTGACTGAAAGTAAGTGGCTTATTAACTGCTGTGAGGAACATTTCACAATGGGATCTGCATTTTTCTAGAACTCTGTAATTAAAGTATGCGCTAACGTGACCACAACATTTTTAAACAGCTGGCACATGGAGCTGAAAAAATAATTAGTTTTCAATAAAAAAGTTGCTTTTTATTACCCAGGCAAAGTTCTCCAGTGACTTTTAAGGATCTGCCAAGTGAAATTCAAAAATGAAAATAGAGTCTCTATGCTGGCTGTTAGCCAAGCTGAATGAAACACGAATACACTGATTTGTGCCAAGTATTAGACATGCTGAACTGAGGCAAAGTGGTTAAGTATCTCCCCAGGTTTAATGTTACACAAAACAGTGTATTTGCCCCCAAAAACGCTGTACTCGGGGGGCCCACTGCTGTGGCTTTCGCTCGTTTTATCCTTCTTCTCCCAGCAGTCAGGAAATGAAAAAGTGGTTCAGAAGACAACCGAAATATTTCTCTACAAGAAGCTGAGACCCTTGGCAGCACAATCTATATATCTGGGTTTAACAGTTACATAATGAGGCGCAGGGGGAAAGAAAAACCCCATCACAACCAGGAGGATCAGCCTCTCTGCCCCCAGCTCACCTCAGGATACAACGTGGGGCAGCTCTGGGCATCCTCTCATGGCCACGGCTCCGCCAGGGACCAACAGCACAGATCCCTCTATTTTACCACCTTCACTTTGCTGATAAAAAAGGAGCTTGGGAGACTTTTTTTTTCCTTTCTGTTATCAAATCCAGAATCCCCATAGCTGTACCTGAGAACAAGCCTATGGGTCTTACCTGCTCTGGTAAAGGCTTTTTATGTGATTATTCCCACTACTAGTCCAGCAAACTCTCTTTGCATTTGCATTAACGATAATGTCTTCAAATACAGGCAACCTACCCAGAATAAGGGAACCAGGAAAAGCAAGCGACCAGACTGGTGTGTGCTAAAACAAGAGGCTCTACAAGAAGCTGAGAGCTTTGGCAGAAAAACCTATATATTTGGTTTTAACGGATAAATAACTGTGGGAAGGGAAAAGCAAAACTAGTAAACAAATAAAAATTGCAACCTAACAGTACTCTCAAGATAAAAGACACGTGAAAGCTACAGCAATTTACGGACATACTGAAAGTCTTCCCAGACTTCCTCAGTGTCTCAGCCTTCCTCATCACTTGACAACAGGGGCAAAGATAAAAATTAGGAGAAGTTGGGGTTTCTTCCCATCTCTCATTTTATCACCACCATTTAATTCCCAAATACTTAAAGAAATGATCAACTGAAAGCTTACCATTTATCATTCATGGCTATTGGGAACTCACAGAGCCAGTTCCACCAAAATTCTATGGTGGAATTACAACTGGCAACTGAAGCACCAAATACTCTGTGATACAATCCAGGTCCTAAAGGTACTTTGGCCCACTCCACTCCACAGCTGCAGTAAGAGTTATTTTTATAGTACAGTTTGTCTACTGATTTACTACTGTTGTTAAATGAATTCTAAAATTTGCTTAAACGTTTGCGTTTGAAGTTGAGCAAAAAATAGCTTCATTAGCAAAGATTGAGTCTAATAAAATGGAAATAAGTCATCTGCCCCTCAACCTCCATCTACTAGCTCTTAACAGTTAGGCAAATTGTGGCGAGTTCCAAGAACAGGGCAAAAAGAGGCAGATTTGTATTTCATGCTCCAACAAGGATAATTACAATACTATTGTTAATTTAATATATAAATAAAAGCAGGATGGAAATATATTTCAGCATTCAAGCATTCTACCAGGTCCCCTTTCACCACACAATGCTGGAGCAAGCCAAACCTGGAACCAGTTACTGCAAAATGTATTTTAATTAAAACACATGGGCTATTTTCAGGTGGATAAAATCACAGTGGATTCAATGGCAAAGGGCTGGCTGAAGCTGCATTTGTGCACTGAGTAACCTGGTGTTAAATCATTGCAGCAAAGGTGCTCTCTGTCCAGAAGGCTTTCAAGTATCACAAGTAAAATAAGTCTGGGTTGCTTAAGTTCTTACAGCTGATCCCCTTTCATGGAAAAAGCCAATTACAGATCACAGATGTCTAGACTAATCCTTTTAAATATCACAGAGGCAGGAAATAACGTGAAAGTGCAATAAATGACAATTTGTATAGCTTGGGTAGTGGTGGAATAAGACGGCACATGAAAAACAAACACAAAAAGGCTCAAACGTACAAAGGGAAAATAAAGGCTTATATTAACATTCAAGCTCAGTATGGCAAAGCTGGAGACCATGGGCTAGATTCTGTTCTGATTTACAGCCTGCAAATCCCTTTCAACTGCATAGAGAAAAATTAAGGATAGAATGTCTGCCTGAGCTATTGAATTACTTGTTCTTCCTTCTTTAGCCTCCTTCCCTTTTATTTCAACACTGCATTTTATTCTAACTTTTGTGCAATTTCTGAAGTTTATTTTAATCTAGGGAAAGGAAAATTCTATTTTCTAACAGTATCTGCATCTTTCCAAGGCATATGTCTGGTAATTAGCATGGTGGGATCATTAGCATAAATATACAAAGAAATTTGATTTTAGAACACAAATACTGTTTTTGCTATGGAGCAATATAGGACAGGTGACAGGCCCAGCTGGGAAACCTCTTTTTCATTTTTCTGTGACCACAAATCAGACATCTTGGGCTCACAGCAGGACAGGCTCTACTGGCAGTAATTGGCACCATCTGTAGCTGTCAGAGCAGTGCCTGGCATTCCAGCATTTCATCTTTCCAGTCAAGGCATTCATCACTAGTCCAAAACTCAGCCAGCTGACACTGAAAGATTAACTTGCATTGATTTGCTTGGATAAGCTCGCCTGTGCCTCAGTTGGTACTGAACGTTCCTGTTTAATAGCCATCACCATCACAAGATGTTTACAAGGTGATTGTCTACTTAGCTGTTTCCATTCCCCTTCTTGGTCCTAATGTGTTTTCAATTATTATAATTTAGGAGATAGTGAATTAAAAGAAAGGAAAGTGAACACAGCCAGCAATCATAGAGAGTGAGACTTAATGAAGGGATTAGAAATTCACAGCAGTGGCTGTTTACTGGTCTTAAATGAACAGCTTCTCCCACCCCCGTGTGTGTCAGGGGACAAAACTTGTTGATTTGGGGGTTCGGCAACGGACCGAGTCTCTTCCAGCTGTCAGTCTGTGTGATAGAACTAAATGAAACTGTTATTATTTTCAAAGGCAGTTTTCTAGTGCTCGGGTAATTTGGTTTACATTTTCCAGGAAAGCTTTATGGTAGCTACACCAGATGCAAAGTTCAACCGCTTTCTCCTAATCACCTAATGCCCTACCTACTTACCAGTATTTTTAAGAATCTGATACATGCAAAGCCCGGAGCTTAATCTTTCACAGCCACACAAGGGTCATTACTGTATCAATTTAGAAACCTAACGTGTTCCGCAGAATGTTTTCGGGTGAACAAACTGCAATCTGAAAGTTAAAAATTCATGTCTTATTTTAGCACCAATATAAGGACATCTCAGGCAAACCTAAGACAGTGAAAATTTCTGAGACTCACTTAAATGATCATCCTCTTTCTTGAAAATGAAAGTAAGCATTCTTCTGTGGGTAAATAAAGGGGACTACTGGGGTGTTTTTTAATCACCTATTATAACCCTATCAAAATCCTGCTCAGAAAACCCTATTACTTCCCTCTCGTAAGCATCTTCTCATTAACAGCTTATTTCCCATAGCACAGGTGATGTGTCACAGCCCACAGAACACATCTACATAAGGCTGGGTGGTATTTTTAGGTATTTGGGGCCTTCTCTGTGTATCCGTCTCAGACTGAAAGCTCTATTTGGGTATTTCAGTTAAAAGGGAGTATTATAGTTGTGCCTAGAAGGGCCTGTTCCAACTCTGGCATAAGCTGCCCTTAGAACGTCTCCTGACCTTGGAGCCACAAGTTAAACTAGGTTTATACTTTAGTGGGGTTTGTCCTTTTTTGCATATAAAAATAGCAATTTTCTCTCCTTTTACAACGAAGACGGGATGTACAATACACCATCAAATAGAAAAGAACAGCAGCATTTAAAATAGCTTCTATAAATTACATGTATTTAAAACTGTCTTTGTTAAAAGCATTTAATCCACTACAGAACACTCATGAGTGTTTGCAACACATCTGTGGAATAAAGTAAGAGTTAAGCATAAAATAGTATTAAGTCATCTGGTTTGGAAGGGTTTTTGTATTAGATCTTGTTCATTTATTAAGTGTAACATGATAGTGGCCAGATGATTAATACAGTGTGGTGGGAGTGATGTAACAGGAAAGATAAAAATGGATATCATAAGGGGAGAAGAGGATGGAGATGTGGAGAGAGTACACAGGGAGGGTTGGGATAAGGAGGTTTGTGTTTATACTGTCCGAGTGTAACAGACTTCCTTTGGGACGGGCTTTAGGGAGGATCTACTTTTTCAGCTGGTGATTGTATTCCATAGGACAGCCCAAAAGAGGGAAGAGAGCACAGTGTTACTCTGTTCTGAGAAAGGTACTACCCCTGACACCAACATGTTCAAACCACTTTTCTACATCTCTGTGGGGGTAGATTTTGGTTGTGTCTGCCTGTGCTGAATAGTGTCCATCAGATTGCTCCGCTGCGAGCCAGGCAGGGACTCGAGGCAGATGAGGCAGAAGGGATGTTCTGCAGAGAAGGAGCAGCATTGAGGAGGGCGTGACTGGAGCATTTGTAAATCCCTGCTATTAATTAATGGGTACAGCTGTCTTTGGCAGGAAATGCCTGGAGAGCAACCTTAGCTATCAACAGCGTTGACTGACAAAAAAAAATCTAAAAAAGGTAGAGTTTATCCAGAAAGTTTCACTGTTTTCATATACATTCTGCCATGGCTGCTGCCACCTCTCACATTTATCTGCCTTTGGCTTGAATCAGAAACTGTAAAACTTGGGGGCCAACCAGGTGTCCTGTAGGACAGTGCTACAGTGCTAAGGAATTTAGTTACAGCTGTGCTCACCGTGTAACCTGCTGGTCTGGACAGCAAAAGAAGCTACTCACTACATCAACACCATCTCGCAGAGTACTTCTAGTCTAGTGCCCATCTGTTTCTTTTAAGGGAATTTCAAAATTGACAGTTTCAAAAGCGCTCAGCATCAGCACATTTCACTGGGGAGGTCTGGCCAGATTTTAAAAAAAAAGACCTGATCACCCAAGAACATCTATCGAGTACCTAAACCTGAGGCAAATGTAAAGGATATTACAAGTTGACCAGGACGTTTGACTGCAATTTTTACGGTACAAACACACTGATCCAAGTTGCGTAAGGTGATGTCACACAGCAGAAGCAATGGAAAACGGAAAACGCTCAAGGTCAGATATGGCAGCACAGTGCGCTGATGTGCTGAGAGCCAGCGGTTTTATCTCTAGTAAGCACACTTGACAGGTTTCACCCAGAATGGCCAGGAACATAAAACCATTGCTGCTTAGGAGGCGGCTTTCTCTTCAGAGTGGGAACTGCTCTGGGGAATCAGATTTCTGTATCGACTTTTACATATACAGAAGGTGACTAAAGGAATTAGGCCAGCCTGGATTGCTCCAAGGGGATAATAAGCCCCGTGGTGAGATGGAAATGCATGTGGATTGTTCTAAACCCCTCTCTTTCTAAGCATTTTCACATACTATTAAAACAGACTGTACTTTTGTTTCCAAATAAAGGCTGTCTCGTTATAAGAGTCACAGCTGGGCACAGACTGGCAGCAGACCTGATGCCTTAACCTCTCCATGATGCAAGGAGAGCCACCAGCTGAAGGACAGCCCTTGTCCTGCCCAGGGACAAGAGAAGATGTGGAGCCCAAGACAGGCTCTCTGGCCACAGAGCAGTGCAAGAGACAGAAACCACCAGAGCTCAGTGCCCTACTGACCCAGGAAAACCAAAGTGGCCTTTTCTTTCTCTGGTACAGTATTGGTAGCTCGAGATTTGCAATAATTTAGCAGCTCTAACAGCAGTAATGAAGGTAGTATGACAATAAAAACCTTCATAGAGGAGGAATTCCAGACATCACGGAGTAGTGGGAGCTATTAGTATTTCTTACAGTCTTACCAACAAGGTCTGTAGGTATCTGCAGTGTACTGCCTCTTGCATTGCAGCACGGAGGACTCTGCTGCTTCTGCTTCCCTCTTCTGACCCTTTCAGATTCAATGAGGCAAAGCCAAGGCCCTGTTTTTAAAGCCCGTGAGCGGAACTCAAGAGAAAAACTTCTCCTGACAAGAAGTCAGAGTTATGTGGAACTACTGGTTCAATGTTTCTAAAGGGTTTAAAATGACACAATTCAGCAAGACACTGAAGAACTAAGTATATGCTCTGTTTTTATGAAGCTTAGTGTTTATAGGACTGTATACTCAAAATATTTGTTTCCATTAAATGGCAGGCTCTATCCATACCTTGCCCTCTGAAGTATGCCCTGTATGTGCACATCAGCTCCTTTCGCAACAGCCCAGCATAGAACAGCTTTTCAGTTACATGGTAAAACAACGTTATGTTCACTAAGATTAAGGTAATTGTAGAATAAAAGTTGCATTCTGAGACCCTTTATGAAACAAGCAAACAAAAAGTCTTATTTATGGAATCAAGTGGGATCTGTTTGCTATCAGATTGACTATCGGAGTAAGGACCTTTACATTTTTAAGATAGCAACAATATTATTTTTTTAAAAGATATTTACCTTTACCTAGCCAGCATTAGAATAAATCTACCAACTTTGCAGAAACACCGGATTTACATAGAGTTCTGAGACATTAGGTTCTTCTCCTAAAGCCTAAGCTACTACATCATTTATTCACATGAAGAACTTTGTTTCAATTTATTTAAGAGCTTTCCAGCTTACCCAGTCCCAGAGAAAAGCTTCAGAATGTTACCCTTATTCGTTTGGAAACTAGAAAGCAAATAAGAGCACATAAGACCTTATTACTTTTTAAAATGTCATGATAACTATGCCAGTTTCATTATTTTTTGGAGAAAGAACCTTTGTCTGTCTCTTTGATTTTATATTTTTTTAAGTGCTTGTCGGTGACAACATCCAGTTTGACAAATGGTTGGTTGGAAGCTCAGGCTAGGACTTTTTGCATTTTCCAAAAATGATTATTAGACTTTGTGGCTTAATTAGAGGAAGTCCAACTTGAATTTCAGAATTGCTTAATGTTTTCTGTGAAACCCAGGCTCTTTTTAGGGCATTTGAAATTGCCGGGTGTACATGAATAGACTAGATAGTAGAAGTGGGCATTAGACTAGAGTACAGCTTTCAGCCATGCAGCTCTGAATTCTGAACACCACCAAGTTCCCTGGAATTGCTGAATTTATCTATTACAGGTAAATTCTGGAATAACATAGCAGAATTCCCTTCTCTTCCAGCAGTAGGCTTCTACCCATAAAAACCACTGTGGAAGGCTGAATTAGGAAAATCCATAGAACAAGCCTAATTTATATGAGATGAAGACCTTTGTATATTTTAAGCACAGTAATAATGATAAGAAAATATTTGAAAACAGAGAGTCTCATCTAGTATTTCAAGGGCTGCGCATTGCATAACTTTTATTATGAAGTCTCGTCTGCGTTTCACTACATGCATGTTGTCCTCATTAATGTCAACAGGATTTATGTGTGCATATGGAGGGAAGAATGAATGCCTATGTGTTTGCAGTCTCACCTGTTATCTTTCTCTTGTCATTATCTAGCAACTTCCCTTCCAAAGGATAACATTTATAGCTCACTGGTAAATATAAGGCAGATAAATTTTATGTACTGAAACAACACGAGTATGAAGTTGGTCTGACTCAATTGTATCAAACCAGCTGAAACAGATATTGTGTACACAACAGACGCATCTCTGGTTTCAAAGTTTTCATAAGGAAAAATTCCTCTGGGCAAAAGAAATCAAAACATCCAATGAAATACATTAGATAGGAGGAATTTTCTTTCCAATTACTAGGATCTCCACAAAAATGAACCGTTAAAAAGCATTCCCTACTTTTCAATCCCATCAGCTGTAGCACATCATCAAAAGTTTACATAATTCTTAAAACCAGATACAAAATGTCAACAGACTGCAGCTGAATGCATGAGAGATACAGAATACTCTTGCAGAAGGTTTCATTAAGTCTAACGTGATTTACGGGACTTAAGACACATTGCTTCAAGATTTTTATATCACTGCAGTAAGTACTCCAGGGATGTTTCGACCCACTCGAAATTGTTTTAGCTGTGCTATTACCTGGGTCAGAACTGATGGCAGCATATATCAATTCGATTGTAGCAGTTTAATACCTGCTCCTATGCATCTGGTCACTCAGAGATTCACATCCTAAGATTTCCATATCCTAAAAAGAATATTAAAACAGAGCTCTGGAATGGACTAAGGTTACCTCATTTATTTAAACAGCAGCCTTAAAGAAATGGCATCGGGAGACTATACCCATTCAGATTGCACACATCCAACTCCATGAACCACAGGGTGGTAATGCTGGTTGTTTTTCTGATTACTGCTAAATGTTCGCCTTGACCATACTGAAGAATTCGGAGCAGCAATGTAATTAATTACGAACAGTAGACTGTAGACTTTTTGATAAACTGAACTAGTACCACTGTCAGCAATTAACTCTACTTTAGGATTTAATCCCTCATATTTTTATTATTTTGATCCCCATTTAATAGACAGCATTTAAAAAACAAAGCCACTTCAGTATTTTCTCATACCTAGAGTCAGAAATACACCGGTGTTTGTTATGGTTTGGGCTAGAATGGCCAATGACAAGTGTAGAGAACTAACTACAGCTAACGACTGTGTCAATGCTAATCCCTGTGTATATTTTATATGACATGGCAGCGGGGTACTTCTGCTGTGCTGCAAGTTGTTAATAACCAATTGATTGGCATTGAATTTGTCCCTGAAACTTACTCAGCTTGAGGATAAATGTGCCTGTGACACGATTTTATTATTCAAGACCAGTTTTATCCAGAAATTTTTTATCAATGCAGCATGACATGGTTAGAGCTGCCTTTTTAGTGACACCCAGAAGGCTTAATTTCTAAGGTAAGGAATTTTGTCTGGTGCCAAAGAGTGAGGCATTTGAGGAACATCTGTTGCTTGCTTCAGTGCTATAGGAGCGTGAGGTTTTTAGATTGCTAGAAATACTGGGTTTGATGCCTGGTGTATGCAGCAAGAAACAGTTTACGGCCAAATGACTTTACAGTGACTCAGGGAGAAACCTCGAGTCACTAATATATTGTTTGTGGTTATGCCCTTATGATCCATGTGCTGCTCTGTACATGTTACTTCATACAGGTGCCACTTTGAGCATAAGAAAAACAGGAGATCAGCACAAAGGGGTAGAATCAGTCTCTACAGAGCCCTTCTCTGCCTCTTCTTCAAACACTGTCTGTAACAGAGTGCCTTATTCTAGAAAAAAAATATTATGAGCTTTCAAGACCTCTTGCTCCCTACCTGCAAGTGCCGAGAAGTGAACCAGGAACAAAGACAATTCAGTGTAAATGTTGAAAGTGTGGCTAAGCCTCACGATCAAGAAAAACATCAGGCTTAATAATACTCTGTTAGTGAGAAGGGCCGCACACATAAACCAACTCAAAATCTAACTTGCATATTATGCGGCAGTAGCATTTTTACAATAAAGCTGTTAAAGCTCTACAAAACCTTAATAAAAGAAGAAACTAGGGCTATAAGGGCAAAAGCTACAGGATTTGCCTTCCAAACTTTCCAGTGGGGGAAATCCATCTCTTTTAGCACAACTGTGTGCAGTTTTACAGTGGTCCTGCTTCTGCATGAACTTCAGAATACATTTACTAGAAAATTCATTACATGAAACATTTATCCCATGAATAAATTAGAGACTCTGAAATACAGTGCAATAAAACTTTTGCTGCTAGAAAGATTTTTATGGGTGAAATAATGTGAAAATTAGTAACATTAAATATGATTCTCCTTAACCCAGAATAGTCACCACACAATTATTTTGACACGTTCTGGCATACATCATCATAGGTCTAGTCAAATAGTGTTATAGAACACATTTTGAACCCTTTTATAAAGCATCAAGGAACACACAAAAAAGGGCAGTGAAGAGGAGAGTTTTCAATCCTAGGCTGCTGAAGAGAGCAATTTTTGCCACTGTGTTCAAGAAAAGCAGGATGACTTTTTTCATGATGGTTTTATTCAGTCCTTGAGTGGATGAGCAAATAGTTTTACTTTTGTCTGTAGTGTGCATTAGGTATGATACTCTAGCACTGAGTAAATGCATTTAAGGCAAGCCTTCATACACATTAAATGTGAAATCTCCATGCTGCGTTGAGGCATTAGATCATCTAACTGCTAAAAAATTCCAAACTCAGTATGTATACAAAGTTGTTGTGTGCCATTTGGTTAACCACAGATAAATGCCACTAACAAAGTGCTAGTGCCAGCCTTTTGAGGACCAGATCCCACTACCCTTCTTATTGCATAACAGGTAACCAACCACACGTGCTGAAAGAAGATGCCGCTTCCCATGAGTAAACACACCTGAAACTTTACAACCTTCTTGGAAGGTCCAGTATAAGATCAATATACATTGAAATGTAGTTTCAAGCTAGACTGATGAAGCAGGTGAGAGCTCTCACCTACTCTTCTCACCTGATTACGGAAGACAATATAATCTTGGTGAAAATGCCTTACATTTTAAGTGACTAAACCCTGGTGGGATGAAGCACAAGGCAGGGATTTAAATCTAACTTCAAGTAGCAGAATTTCCTTATCCTGTGTGTTCCAAAGTCTGGCGGAATTGCCACGTGTCACAGAGCTGCCATACTGCACTCAGCTGCGTCAAAACACTAATGCCAGGCTTGCAAGAAAAGCGTCTCTGCTTTGGAGTGCTTGTTTGTAAAAGAAAACAGATTATTCTTGCTTTATTGTGGAAGGGATTTTAAGGGAAGAGAGACTGAATCCACATATTTTCTTTGGGCATTCCCCTACTCACAGATTTTTGACTAGTTAGGTGGATCTTGGGTTTTGGCAGACTAACAGTGGACTTTGTTTATTGCCTGTTCTCAAGAACAGACATTCGCATGGAGCCGTTCCGGAGATGCCCCTTTCCAGACTCAAATGATTAAATGAATGTTTATGAGTATTAAAGTATGTCTCTTTTACTTAGGATTGAAAAAAAAACACAGATGCCACTGAAAGTGCAGGGCTGCAGAGCACTGTTGTGCACACCAGCTCTTCCAACCCAGACTGCAGGAGCATGACTGTATTCAGAGGAGTTAAATCAGACACCCTTGAATGCTTTATCTCCCTCTCTCTCTGTTTGGTTTCCCACAGCATAACTTTACACATTACCTCATGACATCTTTATAGTGGTGGAGAAAATGATTAGACTCCAGACCTTGAAAAATCGCAAACACAGACTCATTTGTAGCATTTGGCTGCTCTAATTAGCACATCACTGAGGGGTAATGAATAGAAGTCTGTGAAGAAACTTAAAAATTAGTACCACTAGCAATGTTAGAGTAAAAATCAGAACTGTGAGTAACAGCACTCAAAGGATTTGGGTAATTACTGGATACTCCCAATATAAGGTCTGTCACTTGATCCTAAGGGACGCTAGGGCTTCAATAAGCCCCAGAGGCCAAATATTCCATCCCAATAAATGAGGCTGACAAAGTTCACTCAGAGTTAAAGACGACAACGTAAATCTATTGTTCTTGCTTTCTTTTTTTTAAAGGTGGTTCTTAAACTGGGTGGAATTAGACAACCTTCTTTTGTATGTTAATCGTTGGACCCCTCCATCTGTAATGAGATATTATCGTTTCCATGTGTGCGCAAGCATGGAAATTACATCACTCCAACAACCAAATGTGCAAGGACACATGGATTCCTAAAGCCCAACAAACAGCTGCAGTATTTGTGTTAGAAAAGGTTCTTTTAGCATTTCAATGGTCTCCAAGCAATTGAAAAGTGAGTTTTGAGAGGTAATTGGAATGGAGGGAAATGTTACTCTTCAGAGGACGGAAAGAGACTGTGTAAAGGAAGGGCAGTGGCTTCACCTGCTCCCGCCTGAGCACTCAGGCCACCCGTTCCACCAGCATGTGAGGAGCTGGTGACAGCACAGAGGCAAATCTGCAGCAAAACACATGCACTCCACCCTCTGAAGACAGGGTGACCGCAGGCCAGGGAAAAACTGCCCATAACAGCTAGCCATGGGTAGCCTGCAAAAGATACCAAGCTCTTTCCAGCTTTGGGAAGATGTGCTGCTGGCCTGGCACTTCAGAGAGCCCTCCCTCAGCTAAGCAACGGCTTCCTCCTCCCTTATGGAGGGAAGTTTTCAATTCTGACCCATTCTCAACCAGATGTAAAGGGGCTCCAGCCAGCCTGTGGTTTATAACAGATTTTTAAAAAGCCCTGTAGGATCAACAACTTTTATTGTATCTTTCAGTTGCATCATGCACTTGTAAAATGAGATGAAGTTGGGGTCTAAACACCATGGCCCCTTCCTCCTACCTACTCTTCTTCTTTACATTTTCCATCATGCTTTGTTTTTCTCTGCAAGTGATTTTGAAGAGAAGAGAAGAGAAGAGAAGAGAAGAGAAGAGAAGAGAAGAGAAGAGAAGAGAAGAGAAGAGAAGAGAAGAGAAGAGAAGAGAAGAGAAGAGAAGAGAAGAGAAGAGAAGAGAAGAGAAGAGAACCAAATTCTGTATATAAACACTGGCAGCTTTCAGGCTTGCTTTTCATCCTGAGTCTAATGGACAAAGAGCATCAGTGCGTTTGCAAGCTTTTCCAAGTGAGCCTAGAGGGGCCTGTTTACCAGAGATCGAATCTCTGGCAAACAGCTCATTGCAGCTCTTCAAACAAGCAGAAATTATGACCTTATGTTATTGTTTCTCAACAACCCGAACCTTTGATGTAAACTAATGTTGACCTTTCCAGCATAAATTTGACACGAAGCCACTTTTGTTTAGAACGCCCTATGAAAATTCAGCTCCAGTCATATTGGATAGACTTTTTATGGGATAATAAATAATAGATAATAAACAACTGCAGCCAATTTAGTCACTGAAGTATTTTCTTTTACTGACTGACTATCATAATGGATCTTTTCTACCTTGGCTTGAGTAGGGCTGTCTCACACTACACTGTCAGTCCATCCAACCTAAGCCAAGCCCTAGCAAAGTCAATGAAAAAGCTTTTCAACAATTTCAGGTCTTCAGTCTCCAGATAAAACCTAGATTCCAACTAAATTAAACTGTATTAACTCTCAAGGACCTCTGTGGGTTTTATATATTAGGAGATATTCCCACCACCCACCTTAGTTTTAGGTGGGTCTCCAAGGTAAGCAGGTGTCTGAAATAATATAATTTGGACAGTTAGGCTCCTAATTCAGCCTCAGCAAGTGGTTACTTCTGTCAGCTACAGCAAGTACATACAGGTGGCCTCCCAATATAAGCATCTTTCACCTATTGAACTGGTGACTCTATTCACTCATGTTGTACCATGCCCACCAGTGGTGATCTGCACATCTTCCCACGCCACCCAAGAGTCATAGATGACTGGGATGCAATTGCACATTCTCTTCCAACAGTGTGTTTCATTTTTCCTTACTAATCTCTAGTCCCTTATTGTTTTGCTTATTAATTTGTAAAGTACTAAAATGGAATCAACAGACAAAAAGGAAGATAATTCTGTTAATTTTTCAAAGTGCTGCTATTAATATTTAGTGCTCGTCTCTCCAGCCTTGCAGTTTTAAATACCAGAAATTTCATTGGAGAATCCAGATAAAAAATGAG
This sequence comes from Pedionomus torquatus, assembly GCA_013398155.1. NCBI lineage: Eukaryota > Metazoa > Chordata > Aves > Charadriiformes > Pedionomidae > Pedionomus > Pedionomus torquatus. The sequence continues at coordinate 230,406 of VZRU01009345.1, forward strand.
TAACCTTTATGTGGAGTCCATTAACTAATGCTAAATTAAAGTGGCATTGAAATGGAATTAGAGGGATGTGTATAAAAAAGAACACGTGACAAGCACATGGATAACACATGAATCCATTATAATAAGTATTCTTCCAGTAAGAGCAAATGAATTCCTTCTGACCACACACTTAAAATAAAGCCAAACCTAATTTTTTTTTTTTTTAACAAATGACAAAATATCATCTCATTGTTAAACTAAGCATACTATCTTTTGCTGGGCCAAAAGATTCATAAGACAGCGCTTCAGTGTTAAAAATATACTTCACTATATATCACTATAATTCACTATGTAATTTCTATCTATCAAATAGTAGAAGCCACTTTCTCCTAAAGGTTTTGCGCTCCGAATTGGGTATTCAACCCTTGCCTGAGCCTGTTAACGGCAATCTGCTTTGTTGTATGCCGCACTCAATGTATCCAAATTTTTTTCTGCAGAAAGCCAGAAAGCTTGTGTTGCTTCCCTATAGGCCAAACTGGGGAAATGCTCTGAACAAGCTGCAAAACAAAGGTGAGGAACCCAGGCATTTAAGGTAAGCTCCACTGAAAGCACCACGTTGCCTAACCAAATAACCATCACCTGAAATAACTATGCCTTAACGTTAAAAACATTAAGCCTCAAGTTACGGTTTAGTTTGGGGGCCAGCCTAAGAGCCTGTGCGTTTCTTTGGAGAACAAAGATCTATGCAAATAAAACACACACCGGTGAAATTTGCTTGCTAATCATAAAGCAAGCCCCATGCAAATCACAGAAACAGCAATGGTAAATTTCATGGGTTGGTCATGGTAAAAATGGCAGATTTCACAGCATGACACTGATTAAGACACATGGACAGAAAAATCACAACTAAAGACATTTAAGCTGCCAAGAAAATGAGGGGTTTTTAAGTACTGAATGCTTTCTTTATTAATATAGTTCTCCTGGATGGATATTCTCCAAAGCGGCAAAACTGTCACTACAACAAATCCGTAACACAAAAATACTCCTGATTTTAAGAATGTTTTTATCTAACCTCAAAGCTGAACCCAGGAATAAACAGTTATAGCTCAAGTCTCTATTACAGCCCAGAGACTCTGGTGGGAACCCTGAATTTGCACAAAGTGGGGGTCTCCTGCCCCATCTGCTTCCTTTTGCAACACCAACTCTTCCTGCCCTTCTCCTCCATGTTCTGTGAAAGAGGATGGAGCGGGAAACAATGATTTTGGAGAAAAATAACCCAAATGATAACATTATCCTGTACTCTGTGACTTGTTTAGGAACCAGAATTTGCATTCCACAGAAAACTCTGCTTTTTATAATAGAAAATAAAAGTCTCTAAGTCAGAAACGGAAACAAAAAGCCAAGATAAAATAAAAATTCTGGGGAAAACACAACAACATCCATTAATTTGAAAAATAAATTTAAAAAATAATATGACATTCCCGAAAAATATTTAAGAACTAAAAATATTCCTTTTGGAGGATGTTTGGTTTCGATTCAGAAAAAAACCCCAATATATTCCATTTCATTATTTATTAAACCATGCCTATACCAGTTCATTTTTTTACTATATAAATTTTTAAGCTTTGGTCTTTCAGTCCCTTCAGTGCCTATGTCTGAACAGCCAAAGGGGAGCACAACAGCACAGCTCCTACAAGCACACCGTGACCCATCAGGGGAGGAAGGTAAATCTCCCCACAGTACAGTTCCAAGGTCCATCCAAACACAGTCCTTTACCGCAGGTTTCTTTTAGGACCAGAAAGGACGAGGACTCATGAAAGCTCAGCGCTCTTCAGGACCATGGAGACAATGCAAAGAGAAATTTGGGAGGGGAACCTCAGGCATCTTTCCCATTTCCATATGGAAGGATCCATATGGATCCTCTTAAAACAAAGCTCTTACAGGGCACCTCTGAGCAAGGGAAAACTCAGATGTCCTCGCCTCCAAGGAATATGGTGCCACCCGCTCAGATGAGGAGAGTTAATGCAGCATATTTGCTACAGAGAATTAACCTGGGGCTTTTGCATGTAACAGGAGCAGAAAAGTACATCACTCACAGTATGCCAGCTACTTTTTTTTTGTTTTAATACAATCTCTTTTTAATAAATAGTGGCACAAGCCAAAGAAAACTTAAAAAAAAAATGAATGATTCTAGCAGTTGCTGAAGAAATGCAGACAATCCCTCATGCAGAAACAAAAAATGACCCCATCATTCATTTCTCAGAGGGAGGCAGCAATTTCACGGGGTAGTAGCCACGCAAGGGACAAAACCTAAGATCTTCTTCATTATTATCTACCTCCCAGTTCTGCTCATCTGTATCTGATCAGACAAAGAAGGTGTTCGAATTTATTGTGAACTTTAAACTCTCGCTGAGGTTCAAGAAATTAAGTCAACAGGCTGTTGACCAACAGTGGAAAACTACACCCGAGCTGGTTAAAGGTCAGGTGTGGAAAAAAAAGCATACGCTTCTGGAGTTCTAGTTTCCTCTAGTTTCTTACATAAAAACAAAGATTCATTAGTATCTATTTCAAATCATTATTTCATCTGTCAGCCTAATGCTCTGACTTCTCCTATGATGGGCCTTGGCCTCTAGGCAAGGTGGATGCAAAATCTCTTCCAAATACCAGCAGCACGCATATGGCATGATGGACATTTTTCAAAACCTTCCGCACCCCTACATTTTCCTTGATTGCTCAACACATTGGTAGTCATTACCGTAGCAACTTATTTCAAGCCAAGAGATATAAACGTCTGTCTGTGCTGACTGGCAGGGTGCTGTAAAACGACACAGCTAGCCAATCAAACACATACACTCGCTCTTCCTCCGCGGGGAGACAGTATGTATTTTCAGTGGTATAGCTGGGACTGATTGCCATCAATCAAGACTTGGATTCCCAGTCCATCTCCACATATAAGTATGCTGAGCAAAAGGCCAATCTAATTCACGAGTATCATTTGGTAAACTCCTGAATCTTTATTAGATTAACTTTTTGGACAAAACAATAGAAATAATCAGTTCATCAATTCAGGAAAAGATCTCAAAAGTCGAAATGCTTCCAAAATTAGATCTTCTCTGCTTTTAAAGGTAAGCAGATGGAAAACATTTGTTTCTTATTTATTACCACTTAAATTTATGTCCTTTATTTCACCATAAAGTACAAGACTTCACAAAACTGTATCTTATTTCACTGATCTTTAATAACCTGAAAACCGGTAACAGAAACCTATAATGAAGCACCCCATATACTGTAAATTAAAAATAAATAAGAGACCTCAAAGAGGTTTTCTTCAAAAGCTGCTTCAGTTTAGTGTTTCATTTTATATATACACTAAGAGAGAGACATCTGTAAACATTTCTAAAGTATAATGCAAAGGAACTAGCTATGTTATCTATTCTAAGCACATGGTTCAACATTTGTTTATGCAAACCATATAATTGGAAACTCTGTCCATTTTCTGCTTGTGCTAAATATTCTGTGTATAAATACTTTTCATAGTAGATAAATAGGGTTTTTATTTAGGTCTTATCACCTTCATATTACATATTCATTGATTTCTAAACTGCCTTAAACAGCTCTGTAGATGTGAAACATTATGAATTCAGTTTTGGCACCTTGGTATTAAATTTGCATATCAGGTCACGCACCGCTTGACATACATGCAAAATTGCACTGCGGCTATTTTATTACAACCCACAAAAGATATTCAGAAACTGCATGCAGCATCAAAATAAATTAAAATGGATAAAAGACCCAATAGTGAGACACAGTTTTTTTATTGTTTAGTAGTGCCTAAAGCCATTTATATGTTCTAGTCAATAAACAAAAGTTAGACTGAAACATTTTTTAGTCTTTCTGTTATTATATTTTAATTGTAGAGGTGAATATATTTCTTTGTCCCTTTACCAACTGTATCCTACTTAAGGCTTGAATTCTTTGAAACTGTATGCTATAAAATGTAATCTATATGGATCACCGGCAAGCCATGTTTCTCTGCGTATGTCAGAATGTATACAGACACCGCGTATCACGAGTCAGACATACAAAACAATATATTTGTCTAGTTGATTTTGTATTTGAAAATGTTTTTGTAACTTATTGTGTATGCCAGGACTGCATTTACCCAAAGTTAAAAGTACATTGGCCAACCCTGTTCAGATATTACAAACATCAAAATATACCAACTACCTACATTAGGTGGCTCGTCTGCAAATTACCCTCTTTATATTCAGTAAACTGCAGCAAAGACATTAGAAAACTAAATAGTAGAGGACACATTTTCCAATTGTCCCTCACTAGGGCTCCATATTAACGTCTACAACATGTCAGGATAAATAATTTGGCATTTCCATTCACTTGTTCTCAGGCCACGCTCACTTGGCTGTGTAGGTACCTCATTGTGCCTGCAAATTGGGGACTCAGGTGTCCCACAAACTCTCCTGGGGGCAGAACGGTGCCCAGGAGGCAGCTGTGCCAGTCCGGTGCAGGTGCAGAGAGGCCGAGAGAGCGCGGATGGCCTGGCCTCCTCTCAGCTCCACTGCCTGCTCCCTGCACTGCAGCCATCCTACGGCTGGAAGGAATTCCCAAAGAGCCAGCCAGAGCTTGTGCTAGGAACTTCTGCCACGTGCCCAACACCACGGTTGCTTTTATCACCCTTTGAAAAGCCACAGTTTCCATCCCATGTAGAAGCAGGCAGTAAAAACATCATCTTGCTCTATTTTGGCTAACAAGTACCCGTGAGTACAGGAATGAGCCTGTCTTCCTCAGACACCTCGACCTTTCACTGGAGCATCAGGACCTGCTGTATCCATGCAGACATGCAAGGGGACAGGCAGAAATACGCTCCAGACCCAGAGCTGCGCAGAGGATCCACAGCAGGATCCACAGCAGAGGTGACTTTTCCCACCTGCGTTGTACTTGACAGATAACAACCCTTAACCTTGGAAGATCCATTAGAAAAGTGGCTTTGGGGGGTTAAGAGATACAGCAGTGCCTTCTAAATTGCATATTCCATCAAATCAGGGCAACAGCCCAAAGGAGGGAAATCCCGTAATTAACACACCGCAAGTCTGAGAACGCATTCTACTGAGTTAGTCCAACTCAAGCTAACATGAAGATTCGACCCAGATAGAGACCAACCTTCGCTCACACAAATGAAGCCTGTAACGCTTAGAGCCGTCAGGAGCTGCTGTTGGGCCCTCAACCAAAACTTCTAGCTTCTGTTTGCTCTGTTTCTCCCCAAAACATCACGAAAGGAACCTGAACCTCTATATTCCTCAAGAAAAACGCGGGCTGAACTCCGGGGAGAAGGATCAGAGCCTCATTCCACAGGAGCTGGCAGAGGTAGGAAGAGGCGTTAAGAAACTGGCATGACTGCAGAGAAAATGTAATCTAATCAGGACCGCTATCTTCACAGCAGAAACCTTAAAAAATCGACATAATGTAACAAATTGGTTCAAAGCATTACTACAGACCACCATGCTAAATTCCCACATCCTTAGCAGTTTGTAAAAATGTTTAATTTATGTTTATGTATTCTTATTCAAAATGTTAGTTAACAGCCTGTAGGGACCTGGTAATAGGATCCTTTTTTCTTTTTTATGTTTATTAGCTACATTAATGACTGTTTCTGCAATTCTGCTACAAAGACTTGCGTTAATGAACACCAATTAATTCTGAAATGATTTTAAACAAAGGGTGATGAGAATAACCAATCAACCATGACAGTGTAAAGAGCAAGCAAGCTGCTGTGACCTAATTTTTCTGTGTTGATTCTCTGCTGTCAGAGAGCATTGTTATTCATCAAGAACACCTATATATTTTGCACATACATACTACAATATTATGATTTTGGGAATGCTCTGCTCCTTTCCAACCTGAGAAATTACTTCATTTAAACTACAGGCTTTGGTAATATTGACTCACAAACTGCAAATACCTCAGAGGTCAGGTGTATCTCCACCAGCATTAGAAGGACCTTACTAATTTCATCTTCTTAAAATTTAACATGCGGGGGCTGGCTCAAACGCTTGGAACATTTGGCCTTCCAGACAGAAATACAGCAAAGAACCATCTCTCTGGTTCACAGTTTAATTAGACGCATAGTATCCATCAATCTATTTATTTGTCTCTTTTCTACAACAAATTAGCCTTTCAGCCATTTAATTCACTTCACAAGGACCTGAGTATAAAAATTCTCTGAAACCGGCAACAAGTTGAGTGATTACACTCCTGAAATAACACATATATGTGTCAAATCTGACCTAAAAAGGAAATAGACCATGCAGGCAGATATGACTTATGTGCCTACTGAATGAGCAAACATTAAAAAACTATCCAACACTATTCTAAATTTAAACAAAATGAACTGAAATCGAGAAATGCCATTTGCATTTTCACCTGATACCCACTTAGGGTATGTGCTTCCACTGCAAAAGCCTTTCTTGAGTAATAAAAACTAGGCATTTTAAAGTTAAAATTTCTATAAATCGTAGAGTGTACCAATTGACCAAATTTGCCCATTTCATTTTGTAATGGACAATACAGTAGGGACTGGACCTTGTTAATTCATGGTTCATTCATAAATGTCCTCTTTGGTCTCAACATACTAAGTGACACTAAATTTATCACACAGCAAAAAGTCATGTTTATTGGCGGTTTTTCAACTGGAGATAACACCATTGTTTGACAAAAATGCAGAAAATCATTAAGCCTATAAACAGACGAGGCCTCTACTGAGGAAATTACTAGCTTGCCTCATGAGCCTCACCACATTCCGTGCTATGGGTTCATATTATAGAAGGCAGAAGAATATGGCACAGATTACGAAACACAAATGACAAAGACTAATGACACGAAATGACAAAGAATTACACAGGCAAAGTTCTGCAATAAAAACATGCTTTTGTGAGTTGACTTGCTGGTGTCATGGACAGAGTATAAAATGGAATTCGGGAAACTCAGCAGAAAGGGAGCTTCATATCCTAAGTGACAACGTTAACTGCTACTGATGGGCACATATGCAATACTACTTCTTAACAGAGGGAGCACTCATACCAATGTCTATTGATCTGTATTATTCATGAACCTTTTGTAGGCAGGATCCACAGCCATCCCCTTTCTCCACTCCACCCGCACAGTCACATCTTTTGTGCGCTTGTCTTCAAATTTCTGGCCATACTGGCATCCCTCCTGGGCTTGTAACAGGCACTCCAAAGACGGACCTCCAAAAGTCTAAACCCTGATAAACCCTAAGTCAATACAGCCAATTAAATTCCTTAAGTAAGGACCTTAATCTTTGGTATTGAAACTAAGGCAACTGCTTCTTCCATGCTTTGCTTCAGGAAGTAGAGGAGGAAAACATGTAGGGGACTATACACAAGGTTCTGCCCTCATAGAGCCACACCTGGAAAGGATTCTTCAGCTGTCCACTAACCTACTTGAAATCCAAATCTGAGATCAGCATTTAGCCTGTTTGCAACAGGAGATGCTCTCACTTTCCCATGGGGATGGGATGTCTTTTATCCCTCAGAGAAGCACAGCTGAAGTAACTTAGTTGCAAAGAAAGGGCAGAAAAAGAATGAGACAAGCAGCTCTGGCATGCACATCTTTTAGTTCATGGCTCTGTATGCAATAGAGAGATGCTTCTATTCCCAACACAGCATGATAAACATACTTCTGAAACAGGGCACAAAGAGCTGCGTCCATTTTACTGGGAGACATTCATTTGTTGCAGTAGGCTTCACCTGAGTAAGGACAGAGGGCTGATCCATGACACCACAGAGGTACATAATAAGATGGGCTTTGGCATCTGTATGAAATACAGGCACAGACTGAGGCTGCAATTAGAAGATGACAATCTATTTCAGCCTCTTGCTCTTCAAACACAGCAGATGCCAACCACTCCTCACCTATGGTGGCAGCTAATCCACAAGTAGCATTCCTCCCTCCAACAAACTACATTCTGGACTTGTACAACCCCCAGCAAACATTTTGGCGGCATGACGTCAGGGTTTTGAGAGCCGCAGTATCAGCACTCAGCAAATCAGATTTTCCAGCGTCCATTTATCGAAGTCACTCCATATTGTTGCTGACTGATTCATGTTTATAACGATAAAAGATTTGCATTAACATCTAGCCCTCTACAAAGGGTTTATTACCGAAATGCCAATTCAACCATAGCTATAATGACCCTATTTTACAATGCACACATTTCAGGCACTTTTGCAAATGGTTTAAAAAAATGGAGCAGTTAAATTATGCTGCTAACATAATATGAATGTGTCATCACACCCTATCAAGCAATTTCATATCAAACAATGATGCGATATGGAATTTTGCTGTTACGATACAAAAAAAGGAACTTGGGAGAAAAAAGTGCAGTAGCAGAACAATGATGCCCCTACACCACCTTATATTCAGCAACCTGGAGCATCTTTCAGTTATGAGAAAATCTAACAGACAGATGAAAGATAAAGACAGACTGACATCTTATTTGTTCTCTTTTCATGTGGCGTGTAAATATGAAATGGAGGGTCTCAAATTTACCCTGTGATTTGAACCAGAAAAACTGCAGTGTGAAGCAACAGATATTTCAACCCTAAGGAAGCTTTATTTTCAAATTCCAAGCCTTCAGGCTTTTCATCATCATATTTCTGTATGCATTATACCACTAACAATGCAATATACAAAAAGGACAAAATGTCAGCCCTCAATGGAAATGAACTCACCACCCTTCAACATTCAACAATCAGACCTTGCTTAATTTAAATGTGTTAGATCATCAGTCTATTATTCCTTCAGCTTTTTATAATGATTTCTAACACTGACCAGACATTGTACACCTGGCTGGAAAATGTTGCTTTTTAAACAATGCAAGAACTAACCAATATGTAAACCCAATAATTAAATTACATTTAGCCGCTGGCCATTGTTATTCCGTACCACTTTCCCACCGAGGGAGCTGTAGTGATCCGATTTAAACAGCAATCTAGCAGAACACTTTTCATTGCCTATGATTGTTGTGCAGAGTAAATTGGCTCACATCAGATTTGACTCTAATTTGGGTTTTAGAACAGTTAATTTGAACTTAAGCACCTATGGAAAGGCTGTTAACAAGAGGGGTCTGCACTGAAATTCTTCTCATAGCTGCGCTGTTTAAATCCAGCAACAAGAGCTCCTTATAGATCGTATATGCTTTCTAGCGTGCCACTTGCAACGTTGTGCATGGCAGAAAACAACTTAGCAGACATTTAACAATGTCAAAGAAAAATAACATGGATGCACACAATGGATTCCTGCTCTATGCACGCCAAGCAGAAGTAAATGCATTTCTTTTTAAAAACAGCTACCTGTGACTTAATCATCCCAAGATTAAATGCACCTTAGTCCTTTAAAGCGGTATTTTTGGGTTTTAACAAAGCATGTAGGATCAAATTCTGCCCACTTGTAAGCTACAAAGAGACCCATGGAAACATCTAAAGGCTAAATTTCATCATCATTAGCTATTACATTAATAGCACTAATGTCTTAAATCTTAATATTCCAGCTCATTAGCTCAGCTAAAAGACTATTAATATAAAAGGTGTACTTTAGCCAATCAACAGAATTTATAAAGACTTGTATTTTGTTTTAAAACATTGTCTCTCTTGCTGTATTAGTGGTTAGCACAGACAGTAAATCATCATAATTCTTTAATTAATAATGATATTATCATCTAACAGTATAAGATCTATTATCACTTTGGCTCAGACAGAGCTTAACTTAATTTTACTTTATCATAAATCGAGCCTGTTATCCCTATATAGTTGGTTGATGAATTGTTCCCCCCGCCTCCCCCCAAAAGTACAACAAATTTAGAATGGGCCAAAGGAAATCTGTGGGTTTATTGGTTTTGGATTTGATTGCTCGAAAACATACAAGAAACAAATTGCTCTAAGAACGGCTCAGAAATTGGTCTTTTAAGTAACAACGCTGCCTGTAGGAAACAAAATTAAAAGTGTGCAGAACATATCTCAATAACCAAGATACTCCAGCAAAGGCAGACTCATGGTATTTTGGCATCTCATTAGAAGTCTCCTTCCCTCTCCGGTGCCTAAACGCGATTACAAACAAGCGGTAGATCACAGACTGCTAAGCAGAAATCACACCAACAGGCTATTAGAAAGGAGAGTCCGTTGTGATGGTGCTAAAGAGATGTAAGGAAGTTCAGCTCATTGATAGACAGTAAACCAGAGTCAGTGCCTACATTGAAACCCAACTGTAAATTCTGTATGGTTATATACGGAAAACACCATTGATTCTGATGGAACCGAGCCTAAATCTGCAAATGCCATTTTGCAAAGATTCCGGCTACAAAGTCAAGCATCGTTACAGCATCAGTTATAGACACTGCTACGGCTCCACACTCTGTTCCTGACATTTGGGGGGTGGGGGAGACTGTTTTCTCTTGTTACGTTAAGAATAAAGAACCAAAACGTGCCCAGAGTTGTACTCGAATGACTGGGAGTAGAAGTGCATTTAAGAAATATGTAATAGATTTATTATTAACTCAATTTTGTTTAAATAGTACTATGTTGCATCTTGCATTGAATTATGAACTATTTTTTTTTAAGTTCAGATGTATTTAAAATAATTAGCAATAGCAACACCAACATTTTATTTTACAATTAAATTAGGTTCCTTACAGTTTTTCTTGTGTACTTGTTCATTTCCCCCCAGACATAAGTAATGTGTAGACAGATACATTGTTTATTTACGACCCCAGTGACAGTTAATGTGGCATATGTGCCTACAATGTTTGACAGATAAAATGAGTTATTTACAGAAGCTGGGTTTATTATGTATGAATACTGAAGCAGCTATAGTATTTGGAAACTTCTCCATTTATTTTCCCAAGAGCTTGTTTCAGGGAAAGTTGTGGTGTTTTGAAGTGCTACATAAAAGGATAGCACAAATACTCAGTCCAGTCCAATCTATAATGTAGTCGTCTTCTATACATGCTAATTTCAGATTGGTTCTTTCCGAATTTATTTTTACAGGTCTTGATCTAAACACTACTGGAGTCAGTGACAAGTCTTCTATAAGCAACAGCAAGTTTGGAATTCGTCCTTAAAAATAAAACCTCTGCAGAAAACTGGGTTCATATCTGGGTCTCACTGTTTGGCATATTACAGAGTAGGTACAGAAGTGGGGAAAACCAGAGAACATTTTTCATCTATCATCCTTAATTATAAAGGGTCAAAAATTGCTCCATTGAAGCCACAGAATAAAATCCACACTGACTTGATCCCCCTGAAAAAATGCATTGATTTTTCCTTTTCACTAAACAAACTCAAAAGTTTAGACTCCAGATCTTGAAATAATTCCTTGTATCTCTTTTACTTAAAGCCAAATACGCAAGACTGATGTAGCTGTGGGGATCCATATACTTTTTCCCTCCTTTTCCCAGCAGTCTCCTTTACTCCCTTTTCTATCCTTGGTTTGGGAATGGTTCAGAACATTCTCACAAAACGCTGCTGACTGCCTTGGGTCTAAACCTGCTGCCTGGGAAGCTCAGCGCTTGTTCTGCAAACACGTTAAGCAAGATGCTGCAGCTTTAAGAGCCCAGTGTCAAAGGTAATCCCTAAGGAGACTTGCGAAACACCCATCCACAAATATGCCAGTGTTGGCTTCTCCTGTTTGTTTTTTGTTGTTGTTGTTACTGCTTTGGGGTTTTGGGGTGATTTTTTTTTGTTTGTTTCTTGTTTAAAAAAGGAACTCTGTAATTTTCCAAATATTTTTCTTTTCCCCAAAAGTGATCTCAATAGAGCTTTGTGCATATTTTGCTTGATTTTTCAAATGGATTTATACATATCCTATACGGGACATATTTTTATACACACGTAGAAACTCTTGCTATAGCTGTACAGTCCTTGAAACTTTGGAACCCTTTCAAGGAATATTAGTGCTGTCTATTATAGGCAGACCTGAGTTATCTCAGCTTGTGTTTCAGGCTGGGGGAAAAAAAAAAAAAAAAAAAGTAAGCCTGAGCTGAAGCTCTCAGCACAGTTTATTAGCTCAGACAAAGCTGCAGTAAATGCAGTCCTGTAGTTTATTTATTTTTTTCCCCTTCCTCAGAGCAGAGAGAAAGCAATCATTCACAAAGGAAAACTCTGTTCCAAAATATCTGCTCTGTTCTTTGCCCAACGTGACACTCGATCCAAGGTGAGACTTTGCTACAAGGATGTAGGATTACAATAATCCATATGCAAAGTCCAGCCATCACCACTGTAAAAAATACATGGAAAGTGGTGGGAGAACATATTTGAATACCTTCTCTTATACACCCGCACAAACACAGGAGCTTTGGTTCTAAACCTTGTACATGCATACTCTAAGTACCTCAGGGTTTAAGAGTAGCTTGCTAACTCAAAGCTTCCTAACACAAGATATTGGATTCTTTCTCAGGTACCAAGCACTCACTCACAATGTTCAGGCTTTTCTATGACAACAGAGTCCAGGCTGTGCTGCTCTCAAAGCCACGGCTCTTTGCAATGTGCATCTGATGGTATATAAGAGGAAACTGGAGTTGGACGGAGGTCTCACGCACAGCTTACCTCTCTTTAGAGTGGATGTATTAGTGAATTGATCTAAAACCACGCTATTGCAGTCATTGCTACTCCCTGTACATGGTGCAGCCAGGCCACAGGAAGAGGCTAAGACAGTTGAGAAGTTATCCAAGAGAATATCCTCCAGGTTTCCCATTTATCCAGGGGGGCACTCCTGCCCCTGTCTGCTCTGGGCAGCCAGAATTCAGTACCCTGCACCTGATGAATGCCTGCCTTGCTCTTCCCTTGCACTTTTCCCTTTCTCAGGCCCTTATCATTTTGTCGTGACCACTAAAGCATGTACTGACGCCTTTACTTTTCTGCTCTTCCACCTGGGGATTACAATGTCTCCTCCAGCTCCCCAAGCTCACAGCTCTGTTCCCTACCCCGTGGGCAACAAGTTAAACTTTCCTTTCGCTCCTCCGGCTCCCAGGCTGCAGACCCACACCCTTCCCCATCGCAGGGGAAATAGCGCTGGGAGCCACAGGACACCAGGACTGTGGGCAAAGCTATTCTTGCTTCATTTTGAGAGGGACTAAGCGTGAAAGTAGCTGTGGGAACAAAGAGGAATTTAAGAAGTAATTGTATGATCCCACTCAGCAAGAGACAAACAAGCAAGCCAGTAAATTTAAGCACTGAACAGAACAGAGAGCGTTCAGCTGAAAACTAAACCCCTTGGGTCCCACTTTTGGAGGGAGGACCAGCAACAACAATTGTTAGTGCCTGTGATATTTGTCTGTATTCAGGGCCAAAATCAGAAACCAGATGCGGTGAAGATCTCCACGTGGCTTTATGTCACAGGAGAGGCAACAAAATATGTAATTCCTTTCCACTTTCGTCATGCGTGATCTGTTGTGAAACCACAGCACTGTGCCAGGGAAAGCCTTCTCAGCCTCTGAATTGCAAATGTGGATGTAGATCCAAGCGGTCATGTGACTGTCTATGCACTGCTTATCTGTAATTTTACATCTGGATTTTATACATATGCACACACACACACAGAAAACAAACCAATTCTATCGCCGACAAAAAAGCAACCATCTGCGAAGTCCACAAAAGTTCAAGTTCACAAACGCAGAGCAAAAGTCAACTTCCAGTACTTTGAAAAACCAGGTACCCACAGAAAGGGAGTAAGATGTGTTCTGCAAGAACTCCTTTGTCCACTTCTTTGTGGACAAAGAAGAAACAGCCTGATTCTGGAGAAGCCCAGCCAGAGGCTGTAGCAGTTGGGTAGCACTGTCTCAACACATTTTAAGGCATTCCCTCATGTCCTGTGCCACGGCCTCCTACTGGAGCTCATGCCAGTTTTGGCTGCACTTGACTGAGTCTCCTGTTTTGCCAACACAAATTACCACATATTTACTTGCAGACTTGCCTTCTGCCTGGGCTCCAGTCCACTGGTGAAAGCAAACCCATTTATCTTTCTATGCCCAGCTATCCCCGTGCCACCTCTCTGCATGGGACAGCCATGAAAGTATCCCCACTATGCTCCCCTGGCACAGGCTTGGTCTCTCTGCAGACTTCTTTCTTTTTCTCTCCACCATCACAACAAAATACCACAGGTAATCCTGAAGAGCGCCAAGCAAATACTCTCGCCATTACACACAGGTTTGCTATCAGAAGGGAGTTATGTTCAAGCAAACTTTTTATTAAGGGCATGCCACAGAGATAGCATCTCTTCTTTCTGCCTCTGGCTGTTGACTTTAAACCTGGAAATCCCACTCAATAAGGATTTCTGACAGCACCGAAGTCCAAGGCAGCTTGCAGTAAAGCACTAAATTCTGTTGAAATAGTTTAAAGCCCAGCTGGCTGCAATCACATCTTTACTCACCATGCAATGCCCCATGTTAGCTATTGGGAGAAAGAATGAAATACAGGGCCCTTTACATAGTCAGGATCTCAAGTAAACTTGGCTTTGGTAAAGGACAATCCTTACAATGGTTTATCTGTGAACAGTGTTTCCTATGCATTTGACACAAACGGCCTTTTCTTCAGCATCAGAGCTGCACGTCTTTTTATTCCAGCTATTTGTTCTTGAACAAACATATTTATTGTGGCTAATGAAAGGGGAAATCCCTCTCTCTGTTCATGCCTCTGTTCCCGCCTCTGTTCCCTTCTGTCCTTCAGTGACCTGACATGTGCCTCACCCTAGAAACTAAAATGACTGGAGCGGCCAAGAACACAGAGAATTGTTCTGGGCTTCCACTTCTGAAACCACATGCAAGATTTGTTATGGAAAAACTCCCACGCTAGGCTGTAAAAATCATCTCCCTTTTAACATGCTTAGTTATGGAAGTTGTCTCGATATCTTATAGAGGTTTTTCCCTTCACAAATGCTTAGACGTAGACTAGTCCCTGTAGAGGTGCAGCCTGTGGTGAGGAGAAGGCAGTCTTCTCCTTTCTTGCCATCTGCCCATACAGTTATTTACAGTTCTTTTAGGCAAGCTGCAGAAGTCAGTCACCCTTTCTGTAATGCTATGGCAGTTAATTTTATCCCAAGTCACTACCAGTCCCAGTGCCAGAGAACTAAGCTGTACCTACATTAGTAGGAATAATGTAGTAATGTACTAAGCTGTACCTACACGGCATAACAGGAGTCGATCTCTGCAGAGACAGAGTTGGTACCAAGATGCCAGCAAATGCAGTGTGTGCATGTCAGGGGAGACGAGGCAAGAGAAGAGGCTGCATGGCACCAGTCTGACTTCTCCCGAGCACCAGAGAGCATCTGGAGCATGTTATGGGTATCCTTCTCTTCTTTTCCTTTCAACCTAGAGAGATTTAGTTCCCATATCCTGAGACCACTCCCCAATGAACCAAAGAGCAGCAACTGGGGAAGATTAGATTTGTATCCAAAGTGTGCTCCTAAGATAAACTAAAATGCTAACAGATATGCAACCCTTTTCTTTCTTGCACCTGGCTCTCCTGACTAAGAAAAGTCAATAGTAATATGATATTCCTGATTGAGCTAAACATCTGAAATGTGGTTGCTTATCTGAAGTCTTCATTAGAGCTAAAAAAAATAGTTGTAAAAAAGTGGGACAAGACTTCTAAGTAAACAGGCCATCTCTCACAAGATCTGATACTTAGGACTAGGGACTTAAAGTATGTAAATTACTAATAAAAGCAGGAAAAAATATTATTATCAAAATAAATCAAATGTATTCAATATATCAAAATATATTAAAAACTGTAGCAAACAATTTTCTTGATGAAATGCAGGTGCAGTTACATCTTAATAAAATGTGTTTACAAAAACAGCATTTGCAAATTTTAATTTTTCTCCTTCTCTGAAGAGCAATAATTCTCTATAGTCCTGCTACATTCTACTCTTGGTGCTAGGCAGAAATAAGTGTTATTCAGGCTGATCATTTATGGCCCAATTTTGCTGCTTCTATTCAGAATCAGAAAGTCTTAGTCTTACCATGGAATTGGGGGACTACTTGCACAGCAATGACAACATCAAAGGGTAAGACAGTTCTAACCTGGCTATGTTTTACAATCACTTCTACATCCCTTAGAGAGGAGTCTGCTTTCTCTGTTTATCTGGAACACAACAAATCGGGTATTTTATGTTTTAAGGAAGAGCTACTCTATCACTTCATAGAGGGCAAAAAGCAACAGTAGTTGTAAGAACAAATTTAGTGGGATTTAAATGTATTTCTTTATAGTCACATGAAAAAATGTTTTGAATGCAGTCCCACCTCCATTCCACTCTGCACAGTCATTTTCTGTCTGTGGAAGAAATAATTTATGAGAATGAAATGTCAACCATTGGCACAGACAGTGTATATCCTCTCATTGGCTTTCTGTGACTCCGCAGACCTTAGGAAACTTCAACGGTAAAGTTTTGCTTTGAGAAATATTGACAAAGCCCTAAATCCTTTTTTGCCAAACTTGGATCTGTAAACCTGATGTGGTCCATGACACCACAGTGCATGGTCCCTGCCATGAAGCCATGTTAAATCATGACCTTTGAGACCATGGTATTGTGCAGCAGGTGATGTGCTTGCTAAGATAATTGCTTTGAGTAAAACTGACTCTTTTTAATATTTCCCTAGCTAAGTTTGTGCCATATTTCATATCAACGTGTAACAGCATGTGTTGGCAGGAATGGAAGACGTTACAATCTCTCCTTCCCCAGTGCAAAATATACTGCAAAATTTTACTTCACAAGGAAGCTGCTTAGGAAAGGTTCTCCGGGATGTAAAGAGAGGTTCACAACTAAGCATAATTAAGTGTCACTAGCATATGATAATAGAAATTATATTATTTTTGAGGTGGTTTTGGTTTCTGATGGCGTGGAAATTAGGGCTTCAAGGAAGAAAAAAGGATTAAACCCCACAGATGTAGGTTACTGACCAGGACATACGGCATTTGTTCAGGGTGAACGCTAAGTGATAAAATCCAAATCCTGACTCCTCCAAGTGACCTACGGATCTTCACAGTTTTCTAACTTTACAACGGGTAAATGTCAGTGTTTTAACGTATGTAAGAAAGAATTATATCAATGTTTATATTTAAAATACTGGCAAATGTAAATGGGTGCCTGGATATTTACAAACAGCAGAAGTCATTGCCAGCTTGTCTTGTGGATTTAAGTGTCACAGCTTGCAGCTCAGTGAAATATAACCCAACGAGTTTACACATCTGGGGGATATAACAATGGGAAATTATTCTGAGGAAGCATGCAAGGGAAAGCAGCATGTATTAACTGAAAGATGTTTAGACTGGCAGTATTAATTGGCAGTATTAATCGGGATTGAGGCTTACACCTATGATCATTGACTCCTCTCAGAGATCTTTGCAAATCCAAGCAAAAATAGGTTCGTTAACCTAGAAAGTGAGTATATGTATACTTATCTTGTATCTCCCTCTCTCTGCTCCCCAAACCTTTTCTTTGTGTTCAGTGTCATTTTACAAATGGCTACTTGAACAGCAACCATAAAGAAAAATTAAAATCAGCATCTACCTCTGTCTTAAGCTCCCCACACTGGATGTACACAAATTCATCCCCACCAACGTGATTGTGGGAGATCAATCCTGGGATGCAACTTCAGAAGGTGGTTCCTACACAGTCTTTGTTATGGAAAAAAAATGGTCATTCCCTCCTTAGGAAAATAAATAGGTCCTCCCCTACTCTGTGGGTCAACCACAGCCTCTACCCCAGTTAGGAGTTAAGTATCTGCATTGCTTTCATAGATATCTCTACCTCCCTTGTGTGTATTAATTTAAGAGTATGAACATACCCATTTGTCCAGTCTCATTTACATACTTAACTAAATTTATGTTGTTTTGCTGCTTTCAAGACTCAGCATGTGGGAATAGGAAACAAGCTTTGCAGTGACCCAGCAGGAACAGAAAGGCAAATGTGAATTCTTCTACTCACAACAGGAGACCTGGTGTTGGTACTTGCCATATCATCATGATTTTCAAAGGAGAAATTTTAAAACTTCCTTTGGCCCGAGATGAAACTCTTGGCATTTTTAAACTGTTTTTCTCTCACTTTATTATATGAGGGAAGGATTTAATGTTTCTTTTAAAATGGGAAATGGTATCGCTCGCTCTGCATAACGAAAGCCTGCTCTAGATTGTTTTATTACACAATTTTTAAATGCACATTGCCGCAGCATTTCATAGGAGTGTATTTACATTTACCTTTCTAAAACACACAGTATATTATGTTGCAATTAAAAGCCCACAAACTCAATCTGATATTTCTTCCGTAATTTATTCCCAAGTCAATATGTATTTTAATGTTCCAAACCACTGCTAATTAACACATGGAAATATTTTAACATGGATTTTGATTAATTCCATTTAACAGTCTAACCAGTGCTAAAACATATGTGGTGTGTCATTTCTTTCTTTTGAGGAAGGCATTGGCATTAAATCTTTCAATCTTCCTGAGCACCAAATGCTAATTTCAGGAAGATTAAATAACAGACTGCAGCTACAGTTTCCTTTCTTTACTTCCCAGAAGGTGAAATGAACATATTTATGTGGGAGGAATTTCTTTACTGCACAAGCCAAAATACAGAAATTACTTTTCCCCCCCACCCCCCAACATTGCTAATACACTTGCAATCGCCTGCCAACTAAATAACTTTAACCTATATCTGCAGTTCATGGAGAGTTGCCAAGTTGTATGTTCAACTTTCTTTCACTCTGCTTTTTTTATTAAAGTATTCCCATATGATGTTTTCACCTGCAGCTCCTAAATGCTTTTCCATACTTCAGCCAGAGACAACTAGCTTATAGTGGGGTGGCTCTGGCCATAAAGCCGGAAATACTCATCTATAAGACCCTCCTCTGATTTTCACACTTTGAAGGTATGTTATAAACATGATGCATATGGTATTGCTCTAGTGGTTTAAAATTTGAGCATAATTCTGTGTGTCGATGAACTAGGCGCACAAAATACCCATGCAGATGCAAGTAGAGCATCATATGCATGTAAAAATGCAAGAAGGGAGCAGAGGAGGCGGCTGCCTTCTGGATCACAGGTCAACTGCTTGCATATCACATACAGCTTTTCACAAGATGGAGTCTGACGAGCTTCAGAACAGTTAAGCACTTCTACTCTTGCAATTCCCACCAGAAGCCAACTGTACCTAAGTACTGTAGTTCCTCTTTCCTATATGGCGAGTCGTTTCCCTGTCCTCGCTTCCACTGTTCATCTTCTGCTTCATGGTCTGTGTGTTCCTACTCAAAGCTGTTGCAAAGGTTCACTGTATCATATTTATATCTCCTTCATGTCTTCGTCTACCACACCTTTGTTGCATAAATGACTTTTCCTTCTTAATCTTCCCCATGGCCTTTTTTTTACTTATTGCAATATTCTTTGTAAATCTTCATTCAGCTTGACAATTTAACCTCCTCTTTTAACTTTCACTAGCTATACTTCAGTCTCAACTTCTACCATATCAAACACAAACCACTCTTCAAAGGCTTTCCTGTTACTTCTATAATATCTAATCACACTTCCTGCACCATATAGCTGCCAAATTTCTGGCATTTGCAAGAGAGAATTCCAGCTGTTTCTTACCGATCTACACCTTCTAGATAAAGCAAAGTCCAATTTTCTACTTGACTACCATGTTCAACAGGATTAGAACTTTCTTCTCCAAGTCTACACCCACTGACTGTCTTGTATTTTCATTATGCTTCTTTATATACATTTAGCAGGTGTGTATTACATGTAATGTTTTCATCATATTCACTAAACGAGCAGCCCTGGGAACAAGTCAATTATAGTTACTACTGAGAGTCCCTGCTCTTGTTCAAGAAGCGGAGGTTGTCCTTAGAAGCCCTAGATTCAATCCCAGCGATGATTCACAGCCGTGGTTGTCCCTGCAAAAATGCATGCATATTCTCTTGCCTGTAGTTTAAAAAAACATGTGACTTCTGCACTCTTAGACCATTTAAAACATGAATGCCTATGCTTTCTACAAAGAGAACAGAAGAATTTGTGGAAATAATATCAAAAGTTATGACAGGAAAGAGTAGATAATATGTAGGCAGGTTCTTTCATACTAGCTGTGTTTTACTTTAAAGGTTTGCATCCAATAAAACAATGTTTAACACACCTGACAAGTTTACAAACGACCATTCATTCTAATACAGAAGGCCAAACGCTGATATCCAAATACCTTCCAATCTTGTTCTCAGTATGAGGCTGTTAACTTGAAGGCAGATCACAGCCCAGAGTGAAAACACACAATAAAAAATTCGGTAACTTAAAATCACATTTTCTCATCTTTTCTTAGCATTCTTTCTTTTACAGTTCACAAGGAATACATTTATTAAAGCAGGTCACGTTCCACAAAAGTATTAACAAATAGTGCAAAGCCTGCAACTTGGTTACACCTGCTGGATGGGTCCTAGAAGAATGCCCTTGTGAGCTGACAGATAAGCAGACCATCAAGATCCAAGAGCATCCTTCTTTATGCATTCATATCCTCAATGGATGGAAACAAGATGCTAAAAAATTAGCTCTACCAATTCCTGGTCATTATTCAAAAAGTGTATCAGTTTTCAATGTGCAGATATCACAATACTTAACACTGTCTTTATATGGCTTATGATGTTTTTCTTAAAATAATGGAAGGAAGCAGAAAAGATGCAGTTTCAGTTACCAAAAAGCTACCATCATAATGATTTTCCATGAGATACCTGAACAATATTCCTCTATGGGAGAAGATTAAATGTTATAACTCCCTTTCCTAGACAAATTCACCAAAGAACTGAGGACCACTCATCAAAATGAGGAACAGGATTGACAAAGATTTCTGATTAAAAAAAACTCTGCAAATTAAATTGTCTTTAATGAGTTTGAAAAATACCAAAGTGACTGTCCCATAGTTGCACCCCAAATCTATTGGCAGAGCTTATGAATACATCCTACAGTCCCACTGCAGCTGTTAAATGATGCCTCCACATCTTTGCTCAAGCAAAACAAATTCTACGACTGCTCTCCCCAAAGCCTTTGAGGTCATTTTACTTTGTGATGTTTCATATGACACCATTTGAGTAACAGTATTTCTTACACTTGGACCAATAACAAGCCACTTAACAAGCAGTTACTTTGGCACTATGAATTTAAAAAAAAATTATTAAAAAGAAAAACAAAACCAAACACTTCTCAAGAGACCATGAGACTGACTCTTCACAAGTAGAGATTTTTTTCTTCCAGCAAGAAAAGATGAGGAATAACTTAAAAAATAAAACCAAATAAAACCAAAAACCCACTAACAAATGCATGATGGGACAGAAGCTATCTAACCCTTCCTTCCCCAATCCAAATATACCCAGTCAGCTATTTTAATCCCACCTATTCAACTGACAAAGTGCCCCGTTCTGCACTTTGATATGAAATGCAAAATTCTCGTTGGTCACAGCAGTTCAAAATCAGGTCCTAAATATGTTTATTTATGTTTAATTTAAAATAGGCAAGCTGTCCTCTTGCTAGCCCTCCACAATAGCTTTGCTAGCATTTGTCCGAGCAATCGGACAGTAGCCTCAGAAAGGCCACAATAAGAAGTCTTCAGTCGAGTGGTGTCATATGGTCTTCATTTAGAAGTATCATAAGAACATTACTTCTCACAGTACTTACAAATGAAAAACATATGGCTGTAACCTGTAATACTGCAAGAAATACTGCTCTTTGGGTTTGTTTTTGGCCTCAGACTTTTGAAATACGAACCAAGCAAAGGGATTTCAGCTTAATGCGTGATTCACTCCATTCTTCTTCAGAGCTCAAAGTCTGGGGAACAGCTAAAGCTGCATCTGAAAAAAGTGATTTGCCCACAACTATGGTAATGTGTATAGTTGGCAACTAGAGTAGCATGTATACCAAAAGGCTATGGGGGTGGTTAATTAAAGACATCTACTTGCCATTTAATGAAAAAAAAAAAAAAAATTATATTAAACTGGCTTGGGTTCCTATAAAGCATTTTATAAGTCACATATAAGCCTTCTGAAGTCATATATAAGCCTTCTACATTTACTATTTAGGTTCAATCAATATGGTTATCTACCTGTCAATTTTTCTTGCTCTTTAATGCAGAAAGAGAGCAGCCTTTTTTATAGCTAGCTCAGAAAGTACTAAGCTAATCAATACATGCAGCGATAACAGAATGATTTGAAACACGCAACAGAGGCTTATCACTTTGCAGTATACTGAACCCGTCAAAATATTTTCCTAGAAGTAAAGAGAAAATAGAAGTTCTCTATTTTTTATTACTTAAGTGGGTGGTGACATAGATGTTGCAGGCCTTTTGGATTTGTTCCTAGCTTTGTATTTTTGGGAAAATTTGGTATATGAGCATTTGCTACTTTGTAGGAGCACAAGGCCAATTTTGCAGAGAGATTTAAAAACTCTGCCTTGTGAATCAAACATTATCCCAATTGCCCTTGATTTCCCATCCCTAAACATTTATTGGAAATCCATGCATTATTCTGGAAAACCACACATCAGATTTTCTAGGAATGCATCTCCTGATGTTCCCACAGACCTTAACAACCTTTGCTTTACTCAGTACTCTCAGTAATTTGTGTTTGAGCCCAGTCTGAAAAGTACAGGTTTGCTTTCAGCTATCTCCTGCTGAGTTAGTCAATTTGAGATAATTTCTAAGCATCTGATTCCTAGAGGTTTAAATATACATACATGTATCAATTTCTGGATTTTAATGCAGCAGAAAGAGGATCAGCTGTTATTGTGGTCTATAAGCTTGACTTTTTTGAAGAGATGTGCAGGCTTTAATGACGCAGGTCTCTTTCAGTAGTAAGTAACAATCATCTGCCATCATAAATTTAAGTAGAGGGAATTCTACATAACGCAAAAGATGTCTTTTGCGTTACATGGAATTGCAACGTAGAATGTAGACATTGCAAAAGATCTTTGAGATGTCCCAGGCTTGCTACATTTTACCAAATGTTAAATGCAACCTCAAAATTAATACGTCTATGTATGCATGCATATAAATACAGGCTAAAGACATGAGAGTTAGGTAGAAAGGACCAGGAAAGAATGTTTAGACAAATTTATACAAAGCCTCAACTTTGATCAGTGTTAGCTCCAGGGCCATTGTTACTAATTCTGTGTCACGACATCTGGTGCATTTCTGCATGTCCTCCTGAAGTCACACAATGCCCTTACGGCCTCCCAGTTCTGAAGGCTCTGCTTCACAATTTCTGAATCTCGGAGGCTGGCAAGCCAAGGTGCACTGGGTTTTGCTCAAGGCACCAAACGCTAACGTTTTTTACCTTTACCCTTAGACAACAATACTGATAAATAAAATGAAGCAGAAAGGTAGAAGAAATCAATTGGATCACAAAGCCATAAAGAAATCCTTACAGGACATAACTAAAAGGCTACAGAGGATCTTCTGTTCCTCTTTCTCCAGCAGATGTGGCCACTCACAGTGCAGACAGGTCTGAACTAGCTCCGTGGAGGTGAGGCAAGGTCTGGAAGTCACAGAACAGCATTCACTCACAAGCAAGGATTAATCCATGGGTGTGCAAGTGCTGCTAACACTACGCCCTGACCCAGTCTGGCAAGTCTGTATAAGCTCACCATGAATCTCTAACAGGCTAAGAAATCACTAAACCACAATCCGTTGCACAGTGGAGACATGCCAGCAGCAAGGCATATTAACAACGTCGTCCACTTTGGGGGAGCTGAAAGATGGATGGGCACCTCTGAGGGCAGAATTTGGCCCAGCAAACGAGCAAGGATTCTTAGAGCAACACCTCAAGTGACACAAATTATATTATAAAATTGATCACTTCCTTACACATGGCAGAATGCTTCCAGGGCACTCAACGTCCTGTTCCATTAAGCCATGATAAATGAGGCCGTATTTCCACATCAGTCTCAACTCATCTTTTAAATCTGCTTGTTCAAACATTTGGTTACTTATTCCCCTTGCCCTCCTTAAGACAGTAAAATCTGTCTTTTTCTTTTACAACTTTGCACTTCTTAAAAGATGTCATTCTTGCAGAACCATCACCTAGGAACTTTATTTCTTCATAGAATTCTAATCTTAAGAGCATGCAAAATTTTGAGAGAAATCACTGAAAAATGTTTGGTGTGCAACCAGTACGCGTACGCTCAGCAATCTGAAAAAATGGACTCAAAGACAGAGCAGAGCCATAGAACAAATTACAGAAAAATATCCCCAAAAAGCAATTCTCCTACTGCTAATTTGAAGAAGATCACCACCAGCACCTGGAACACTGCTTAGGATGGAAACCTGTGGAGCAGGAGCAAAATTGTTTCAAGCAGATCACTATGGCTCGAGGTGGCTAGGGAAGGTTCATAAATTGATAAGCACCACCGAAGGATCATAAGCCTCCACATCAATTGTGTAAAGATTACAACAGAGCCACTCGCTGCAGTCATTCTGAAAAGGTTATGGGTTTCACAGGTGTGCACTGTCAGTTCTGATTAAGCTTAAACTAAACCAGTTATCTATAACGTTGGATTGGAAGGAGTTTTATTGCTGAACGCAGGGTAAATCAAATTCAGGATACACATCTGTGGAAAAACACACAGGGCCAAAGTTCACAGTCCTGACACAGGCAGGAAAAAAAGTCCAAGCCTCCAAACTCAGGAGGAGATTTGACTGTGCAAGAAGTACCATTCTGGCTATTGTCATATGTTCTGTATCGGAAAGGAAAGCTATTTGTCACTTGAACACAGCTTTGGGCTTTCTTTTCCTCTTCAGATTATTGTTCGCTCTTGTAACGCAGACTGGTTTAAGATTATTATCTGCATTCATTTCTGAAGTGCCTAGAGTTTAGCATTTATTTGATCATAAATGAAATTAATTTTGCACCTACACTTTTCACTACATTGGATATAAACTAAAGCAGCTACAGCAACAAATTAAGATGTAATTTTTCATCTGTGTGCCTAGGAATCTTTCCAAAAACAACAGTTCACAACCGAGGTTCTTAGAGCTATGCAAAAAGACTGTGGGTGAATTCCTGTGCCCAAAACACATTGCTAACAACCCAGCTGATTTCAACAGTGCCAGGATTTCACTCAAAAATTAAGGAAAGAAAAAAAAAAAAGTGTTCTTAATAGGTGATACAAGTTGCAAAAGGTACGTTCCATTTCAAAAAATACTTCATATTAATGCTGCACTTGAAAGTACCTCTATTGACTCATGGTGTTAATAGATGGCAAAAGTGAAAAAATGTATTTGCTTTTGCAACATCATTATTTCCTTCACATGCAATTATTTACTTGCCAAACAATGCTAGCGACAAATCGCAACAGACTATGAAGCCATCTACATCAGCAGATTTTTAACCTAAGGTAAAAATAAACAGAAACATCTGTAAAGTAATCTTGTACAAAGCTACGTTTATTAACAAATACATTTTCTAATAAAACACCATCTGCAAGCAACCCTCAGCTTCCACTTGATATAAATAGGCCTTTTACTGTTTTCAGATGCAGTTCCCAGAAAATTATTCCAAGCTCTACTGCAAAACACATCAGTCTTTGTTGCTGCCTGGAATGTTAATAAATAACATCAAGTTTTTAAATAGTCAAACAAATTATTGGCTTGAAACAATTATTCCAATAGAAAAAGCTGACCTTTTGCAATAAAGCAGTTTAAGAATGCATTGCTTCTCATTTCTAGTATAAAAATATTTGGGGGAAAACAGAAAGCTATGAAAAACCTGAACTGCAATTCTGGTCATACGGACACTATAAACCTACCTTGCGAAGGTTACTGCTTTAGAGAAACTCAGAATTAGAGAAAAAGTATACAGAGTATAAATAGTTTAATCGGTATCTTTATTATTCATCTGTGCTTGGAATGAACACGAATACGGACCAACTAAAATGTTCCTTGCTGGACTACTGTACTGACTAGCAATACAAAACTCAATGGCTTCAACTGTTGGTGGCAGAGACCGGGACTGAATCCTGATATTAAGAGCTCTTCAAAACGCATAAAAGCTTCACCGGGATACATTTTCATAAGCGTTACTCAGAACTTAAGCCACATTGCTTCCATTAAAACAGGAGGAATTTAGCAAACTCAGCAAATAAACAACCTACTGGTAGAACTATTTAGTACCACTGAAATTCAAACACTGCCACTTTTCCTTAAAGATAAACCACCAATCTTTCTATTGCACTAGCTCCTAACTGAAAATGCAAGAGTGAAAACTGCAGATGAACGGAGATATTAGGGTCCTCTGTCCAGAATTCTAGGTGGCACAAATATATTACAGCCAACAGAGAACTAGCTTTTTAATATCAATCAGAAATAAGCGATATTAGCATTCCAAACTCTCCTTTTAAAACTTCATTAAATATTGCTACTGGGATTATCACAACAAACTTTGCCAAAAATAGTCATGCATGTTCTAGAAAAAAAAAAAAAAAGGAATGTTTTAGACTATAATTCCAGGAAATGGAACTGCATATTTCCAGAGGAAAATATTCAGTGCGTGAAATACTCAAGTGGTATGAGAGAGAAGATATTTTAAACTACTTACTTCAGTAACAGGAGGAATGTTGAGCTTTGGTACTTTGTTCTTCGAACTAGGTGTGTTCACTTTTCCTTCCAGCAGCGTTCCAAAGGACTGATTTCCATATCCACTCTCAATTTCTATCGGAGGTTTCAGTTCAGGTGAGTCATTGGGTACCTGGTCCTGACCGTCCATAGGCCTGACATATGCTGTAGGCTTCTGCTGGACCATGCTGTTTTTACAGTGAAGTCCTGGTGGGAAGTTCTGGGTTGAAAGACCATTGTTCGCAGATAGCAAAGACGTGGAAGGAATTGGAGATCCAGGACCATGACCTACAAACTCAGGCTCTGCAGGTGACTTTGAATGACTGTTTTCTTTGTAAGTATGTTCTCCAGCTGCTGACTTAGAATGAGTATGCCTCCTTGAATGTGAAGATGCTGCCATAGAATTCGCTTCCTCAGTTCCTCCACCTTTATGCTGTTCACTCTGACAGTTATAGAGGTCTTCATACCTGCCCTGGGGCTGGTCATGAGAAGAGCTATGTTTTGTCCGAGTCGGCTGACTACTGGATTGGCTTGTTGGCTGGGCCCCACTAGAGTTGTGACCACGTGACCAGTCTGTCCTCGATTTCCTGCTGCTCTGGTGACCATGTAGCAAAGTAGAATTAGATGACAATGAAGAAGGTGGAGGCATTGTTGTCGATGAGTGGCCACTGATCTGATGAGATGGGATCATCCTGTTTCTCGGCTCTGGGAAAAAGTTCTGTTCATTTTTGTCAATGGGTGTCTGTGGGACAGAATTCTTTGGGATTCCTACAAGGTGACTCTGGTTGGAATGGTTGGTTAACAGGTCCTTCATCTCATCATAATTTCCCAAAGTGTTCTGGACACGGTTTGCAAGGGCATCACCTTTATTTGTCTAAAATATTAAAAAAAAAAAAAAAAAGAAAAGGAAAAGAGTGAGTAAATTCCTGATTACGAAGTTACTGCTCAGAATAGTTGTCTTAGAAGATGGCAAATGTTAGCTGTTTAATGGTGTCACGCTGACATTTAATTTAATTTCAATTACATTTTGCATATGTTATGTAAGAAAAACCTATCAATAACTGTGTTCAAAGAATCTCTTGAAACAGGCTTGCATGAGTAACACTTGTACACTGCTTCCCATTTTCTTAAATATGCTCTCAGAGAAGTGTTTAAATTGCATCAGTTATGGATGTTAGGAGCAAAATAAGCTGGTTTTATGTCAGAGATGTTGGGCTTGTTCATTTCATATCGTGCAAAACATGAACGTGCAATTACTGGCTACTGAGCATTTGAATTGCAATCACAGTTTATTTAAAGTACGTTATTGCTCTATCAGCCCCTTGACCCACAGCCCTGCCATAAATAGAAACTGGGTAGTCTGTAATAAACATATAGCACCAAACTCTTCACTCCACTGTAACTCCAATTACTTTTCTACGGATGCTTCAGTTTGACCTGAGGTATGTACCATCTGAATCCAGGAAAAAAATAAAAAAAGCTTCTACCCACTCAAATGCTACAGGAGCTTCAAACAAGATAATTCAAAAATATTTCCTTATAGAACGTAAACAGACATGATTGCCACATTCTTAAGCATCGGGCTTCTTCCATTGTCTGCAGCCTGGTTGTATTTGTGAATCATGCTTTTCTTTGAATTCCAGTAATTATTAAATAAATACTGACTCATCTGTGTTGCACTGCTATTACACTTTTGAAGCACGAAGTGGATTTTTTTTCGTCCTTTTTCCTTTCACTTGTAAAAAGCTGGACAAATAAGCTGGAAGCCATAATTAATAGGCAGCTAATTTCCTCTCTCTTCCTGTTCTAACTCGCCCCACAGAGACCCAGAGTACCAGTTTTCTTATTGACCTTTATGTTCCATTGAAATGACCAGCAGAGAACTAAAACATGTTATTCCCCATGCTTATTACTTTACAAGACTCAAAGGATAAAAACAAAGCAAAGCTATAGTTCCCATTCAAGCAGTTGGTTAACTTCTCCAGTCTGGAATTAAATGAAGAAGTTGCAGACTATGTAACTAACTTCAGAATACAGCGAACTGTACTTTTACTTATCTTTGGGGGATTTTTTTCCCACTCAATATAGCAGTAGTGCCACAGTCCAAAGATGCTTTAAATTCAGGCCATAAAGATGGGGAAAGGCAACACTATGAGCTTGTGCTTGGTTAAACAGCATAGCAGTTCATTCCTCAATGAGGGATCCTACCATGCCGCTGATCCCATTTTCCTTAAGTATTAAGCAGAAGTTTGAGTGATGAAAAAAATCCATGCATGGATTTCTCCTGAAATACCTGCTTATATTACCCCACTGCCGAACTATTCAGGAATTGAGAAGAATATTGCAGAAAGATATTTTTTTTTTTCCCTTAGTACTGCACATGCTATAAAAAATGTTGAAAAAGAAGATAATAAATGCAAATTTCCTTTTGCTCATTCTCAGGGATTGTAACATATATTTCCACTGCACCGAGGCAGTGATTTAAAAATTAACTGTTCAATGTGGCTCTCATCTATATACATTTTGCCAGTACTCCTAACTGACACAGTTAATAATCCCAGTTGTGGAGAATCACGAATCACTTTTATTCACTAAGTCCCTAGGTTGGTCATTTTAGTGGCAAAAATTATATTCTAGCTAAGCCAAGAATAAGCTCTTTGTATACGAGCAGTCTCCTTCAACCGAGTTGCACAATGAGCTATTTGGGCAGCAGCCAAAACTAGGCTCTCTCTGCTCAACCCCCAAATTTAAAACAAGGAGATTCCATTGTGCTTAAGGGCCCAGCAGGAATTATGATGCGAAGTCTAAACACTTGCATACTTGTTCTGTTTCCTCCTTCCCCAAACGCTTTAACTCCTTATGGGATAACACATGGGAACATGGGAAACAAGCATCGAAGAAAGCCTGACCACTAACCTTCACCTCTAGTTAAGCTATGCTTTCAGGATGCATTTAACTTACTTGCCAGAATGCAAAAGGTGAAAAAAAATAATAATAGTACTAACAACATATCATCACGGTAACACTTCAACAGCCCAGCAAAGTACATGGCTCTTGCCTAGGTCCTCACACAGGTAATCAATATTTTAATTTGAATAAGCTTTTCAACCACTTCTGTGTTGGAGATAACCGATTCTCTCAACTTGTGGTGTTTTACATGTCCCAGTGACAAATACAATTTTACTTGACATTAACTCTGTTTTAAGCAGAACGTTCAAGTCCTGGGGATAAAAGACACCATATAAGTGTTAGGTGTTATTATTTGTAGTCATTTACTGAGAACCTTAATAAAAAATATGTTTCCTGAAAAGCATGGAAATGAACTTAAACATCCTTATCATATTTTAAATGCACTAAAGCTCATACCCAATCATTATTGAAGCCACTGGAAGGATTATTACTGCCTTCAATGATTGCAGAGCAAAAGCCACATAGTGAATGTGAGAGGTCATTTAACTTAAGCTTACATAAAACCAGAGCACACAACTAAGCCCAGATTTGTGAGGTATAGCGCAGTCTACCACCGGCATTTAAGACAAAGCATAGCATTAATGTTTTTATTTTATTTCCTCAACAAATTCAGGGCTCTCATGAGAAGCACATTGCTCTTGACAAGTGCAGAAACCAGCAAGACCAACCCAAAATCCAGTCACAATTTCTGGTTGCTCTTTGTTACTTCCAGACTGGGGACAATTTCTACCTTCACATTCTGGATAATTGGCTGATTTCTTAAAGGAAACCTCTGTACATCTTATTTTCTGAATAGAAGTTGAATGCCAATTTTACTGGTATCAAGGAAATGAAGCATTTTCTGAGTACTCTCAGGCATAAATTATACGTCTGGTTTGTGACTCGTGGCTAGTAGCCTTCCCCTTATCCTAGTCCCTTGTTAATTTAGGAAATGTACACCTTCCTACATTTGCTTCTCATTGCATTCAAAAAAGATCTGTAATAGAATCCTATTGGAAGAGTAATTTGCTAGCTAGCTATTGCATTATAGTTTTACAAAGAAAAGAACTAATGCACTCAAACTTATAGGCCCAATTTACAAGGATTTTGTGAAAATTTGTATGAAACTTGAGGTTTTATAATTCATTCCCTTTCTCATGCCTTATAGTTAAACTAACCTCCATGGATTAGAGGCTGAGATCTTTTTTTTATGCTAAGCTTGAATAGCATGGAGGGGCTTTACCTGAAAAAGGGAAATGATTTAACATTCACCAAAGCCTTGGCGATGGAAACGCTGCCCATTGGGCTCTCTTTCTCAAGTTGAACTTTTCAGAGGCAATTCCTCTGAAAAGTAACAAAAATACTCCTACTGTTTTCTCTAAAGTAGTCATCTCTGAAACTCTTTACTAATTTAAACCATAAAAGGTACTAACAATCCAGCAATAAAATTGCAGCTTCGCTCAGAAAAACTGTGGTACTGCTTTTTCAAACGTCTGTTGTCACAGCACTACAGGCTCTTCCCTGGTGCCCTCTGCAAAATCGAGCATTAGGAGGTTGCACCAGAGCACGAAGGCAAAACCTGCAACCCACTTGCATTAAATGTCAACAGAGCCCTCGCTGCACAGCCATCCCAAAAATGCTGGATATCAAAGGTCTTGTTTGCCCACATGAAACAGTGGAGCTTCAAAAGAATATTTTCAGTCTTTTAATAAGCAAGTACAAATGTATTTTATATACCCACAAATATCTCTTTTCATGTATGTGTACCCGTACATATACTACAAAGAGTCAATGTAGAAACACACACTTGTCCAAAACTACAATGAATCACCTACAATTCATGCACAACCTGCAGGAAGCCATAACAAAATAATTTCATAGTAAGTTATTATCCTCATAAATAATGGAGCTAAAGTGTGGTCAAATGCAGAAATAGTACCTTGATTAGATTTTATAAAATCGAAACAAAACTGCCCTAGTGCATAGTACTTATTTGGGTGCATAAGTCTCTGTTCTGGATAAGTGGAATACACCTCACTCAAAAGAGAAAAGCAGCAATATGTTTTATTGAGGTAAAATAATAATTTGACAGAGTTCAATAAGTTTGATGGCATCTTACACAGTTTAACAGTGGTTTGACAAGGTTCAGTAAGTTTGATGGCAAGGTTCATCATATTAATTACTATATGGAAGAAACATACAAAGGAAAATTGAATTAGAATCAATTTACAATGATTCACAGAGAGATCAGAGATGCAAAATGTAAGGAGGACCCTCCCATTGAGTTATGAGGTTGCTTTCTAACCTCTTTTTGGAGCCTAGGTACTGCTGGATCCAATCTTAGTCTCAGACTTGTTCAACAGTTTATGTCTAACAGAATTATCCATACGATATTTATAATAATATCAAGTAGCTATGTGGATTAGTAAGGTTTCATAGTATTAATTCAGCATGCAATCACTTCCCAAGGATCTGTAAGGGATCTCTCCATCTTAAGGATGTTAAGGAAGGATCTCTTAGTCTCAAGTAAAGAATTTCCACCCTTGAAATCATCCCGCTCCAAGAAAAAGTCACCTGGTGTGAAGTCCAGCTGCAGTTCCAAGAGAGCTCAAATTTGGCTCATCTTGGTGGTAGTATTTATAGGGTGAAGTGGATGGCTGCTAGTCAATAGTACAGATAGATGCCTTCATTTTAGCTCGGATATTTTGTTCTGTATTACTGTTATCTTATACTTGGTTTTCAAAACCACCTTTTGAAATATTTTTTGCACCACTTTTACTGCCTTGTACACAGGCCAGAGGCTGTCCAGTGCACAAGTTCACCCCAAGGATGTGAGACCTGTTGCTCCTCAGTCAGCCTGAACCAAAATACAGCTAGGAGTCAAGTGCATCCATCACAGTCTCAGTCTATAATTATTAGACACCATTTGATAATAATGCCAGTCTTTCCTCCTCCTTTTTGGGCAATTTTCAAAGAGCCCTCATGCTCCCTACAGCTGCTAACAACGTAAAATGGAAAGATGAAGTGGTGGCCTTTCAATGGATGTCACTGATTGGGAGGAGAAAGAGATATGGAAATTTACATTCTGATGAATTCTTCAGGGAATATCTTACTGAAAATCAAAGTAGCAGAAATCATAAAGGGGGACATCCCTGGGTGATGAAAATCTCAGGCAGCAAAGCTCCTTAGAGAGAATAAGACTTGTCATAATTCCCTTTTATACCCTTGTTATGCTCCCCAAAGATTCAGACAGGCTCCCAAAAGACTTCTTTGGATGGTTATGATTGCACAAGAAAGCTTATGGACTCACCTATACTCTGTGGACATTGGTTTTAATGACTCAAGTATATTTTCTTCTGAAAAATAAAAAGGACTAAGTGCTAGCTTTGTAAGTAAAGACCCACTTGTAGAGACATCAGCTGCACCTGCTTCTAGTGTAGGACTTTGCTGGGTGTTTAGAGCAAGAAATCTTGAACTGGACTGCAACCAAAATTCCTGATTCTGTCAATACTACTATGTGGTGTTGGGCAGAGCACTCCATTTCCTCTGCTGCCACATGCTGATTTGAGTAATCAGTGTACTCAGGAGTGTAAGTACCAAGGCAGCTTTGACACTTTATTTTTCTTACAGGTGATGAGAAGCTTTATTTATAATCATAAAATGCATTTGGGTAAAAGGCATTCTGAATATGTATAGCACAACAATGCAATTTACCTTGTAGGGTTCCCCGAAGAGGTTAAAACCTGAAGCAAAGAGATCTTCATCTTGCTGGACTTCCTGGTTTCTTCTCTCCCATTCTTTCCGCTTAAGCGCGCTCCGGTCTTGCTCATAGTGGCTGAAGAAGATAAAGACAAAAAAGGCAACACATTATTTTCTCCATAATTTAGTTACATGTTTGTTACTATCAGTAAGAGCAAAGAACCATCGGAAGCAATAACAACTCCTGAGGACAACTCTGAAAGAAAGAAGCAGTCACTGAAGAATTTTCCCAAGTGTAAATTTGGAATCATAATACTAGGCAAAATTGGGCAGTAGCATGGTCAATACGCTTCTGCAGTGAAAACAGACAAAAATGCTTTTCTTCAGATTAACAGAGCATTATGCAAAGGAATAAGATTTGGATGCATTTGTATGAACAGTCTAAAATGCACAGACACATAAGCAGGCACCTGTGCCCACAAAGAAAGCGTCTGTGCAGAGAAAGACAAGGCAAGGTAAGGAAAGCGCAGCAACATCTTCGACTCCGTTTCACTGTCTAACACTTGTCTCCATCCATCCCAGTGCTGCAGTTCAGCCTCAAGAGATTGAGACCCCCTAATTCTGTCTCGTGTATGGGTTAAAATTTACATACAGCTTCATTGTGGGTGTCAAGCTGGTTTTTAGAAGTGTTTTTGTAGCAGGCTCCAGGAAGAGACTTTAGGATAGTCGATTCTCCTATCAGATAATTTTACACACACACACAGAAAAGGATCTAGCGCCTCAGCAATGGTGAGTGCCACTTATCTGTGTGTCAGCTTACTTTGTGCACCTGCCAGATCTAGATGACAAGCTGAGACCACATTCACTTCTCCCCTGAATAGCACTGAAGTACTCCGGTCTCTTGGCTTTGCAAACTACCTCCTGCTCCTCCAAGGGAAAAGATGTAATTAAAACCCTAAAGGAGTGGGGAAAAATAGGAAAGGAAAGAGGAAAGGAAAAGATGCATGCTTCAACTTGCACTGACAACCTCTCATGTGACAAGCATTAAGGGACACTTCTGTGCTTTCAACCCATATTTGATTTGCTATAAGGCTTTTGGCTCTGCTTTGTGTCAGTTAATTAGCTACCAAATTCCAGACAACAATTTGAATAGCAGATTCAGTATGTGCACTGATGGTATCTGTTGTAACCAGTATTTCCCTGATAGATTCTGGACATGCATGCACACATCCACGCACACCCTCTAGGTACAAATGCATACATTAAAACATACATATTATATAGGTAACAAAACCCAGTTAATTCTCCTTTCTCTGGCAAGAATGAATTAAATCTCCATAGAGCTCCACTGCACTTGGAAGATAACCAAATATCTACAACTTTTGCCTTTTTAGCTCAGCATGATGTTGTATTGAAAGCTTCACACCGAGAGATATAATGAGGAATGAACTGCACAGTGATGAGGCTTTAACAGTGTATAAAGTCACTGATTTCTGAGTGAAACCACAATTACTAATTTGAAGCACCAGCTAATTAAAACCACAGCTATGTATTTAGCCTCTTGTTATACCTACTGCAGTTTATAATTATGAGGACCTCTTTATCTACTCAATTAAAGTTCTTATGATTCAGGCAGGTTGTGTTTGAACCTGCAAGCCCTGCAGAGAGCACAGGAAAGCATATGTGTGTTGCCTGATGACTCCGTGTATCCTTACTCTCACAGACTTGTTTTTATGCAGGGGAGGAAAGAAAGAAAGGCAGGCTAATGCCACGGTGAGATCCCTAAATAAAAAATATGAAATAATAATTGGTTTAAGCAATTTAGGATCACTCAGGCTTGGATTGAATAAGGTGTGAGTACAGTTTGTAAACCAAATGCAAAGCCACCTGCATAGGCCAGGTTGAATGATTTCCATCCACATTTTCTTTTGCAAGCTAGCAGACTGAAAAGATGCCACATTTTATTTATTTATAACACCTCCTGATGTAGTGACATCACTGGCACTAACATCAAATTCCAGAACGTTGTTATAATCACTCTTGGTATTTTGCAGAAGCTATAGTACTATTTGCTGGTTTCTTGAGGGAGACAGCAAATTGTTTCAAGCAACAGTCACTTTATTATCCTATATGCAATTATATTGCTGACACAATACTGCAAATGACAAGCAACCTGTTTATAAGTCTCCCATCCTTTCATGTCCTAAATCAAGATTACAATACACAGGTATGGGAACAAGCAAATAGAAACTTTTTCCCAAAATAATACATGAATATGAGGACAAGGCTGATTCCATCTCTCCCCACAGCCCCTCTGGAGTAGGGGGCTGGTTTAGTGCAGGAATAATCCAGCCCAGGAGAAGGAAGAACACACTCTATTTAGCATCCTCATGGGAGATCTTTCCAGGATTTGGGGTTGGGGTTTTTTGAGTGTTTGACCCATAGATTATGTGACTCCTATAGCAAGATTAGATCATTATGAAGTTATAAGCACAGTCTCAGTGTCTGCAGAGGGGACTTATAAGCAAGACTTATATCCTGCATAAGTTATCTTTGCTTATGGGAGCAGTCCTATCCCTGGCACTACCAGCATTCACTTCAGAAATAATTATTCATTAAAGTTAGAGCTGCCTTTTACAGCTTCCCAATGGCAACCTTGGCCTGGGGTTTCAAGGTGAAATCTTGGGCCCGTTCAAATCAAACTGAATCTGGCAACTGAAGACACAGGTCACAGATTATAGCACAGAAAAGGTCTCATCCTGCATGTGAGATTCTGGCACTTCGTTACCTGAAAGCTGGCTCTCGTCTGAAGTACATAAAGTACTTGGGGAACCAAGTGAGGCATTATGCTATATCCTATCTGAGAAAAAGCAGCAGAAGCCCTAAGACTATTTCGATATGTTTTGTGGCGCATTACAAACCCACAAATTCGAAAAAGATGAAAACAGCAGTCATTCAAAATGGCACAATCGCTTTAAAAGACATTAACTTAAGCTGACAGTACTTACAATGTTAACAGCAGAAAGTTGAAAGAAAAAACAACACAGTGTTTTCCAACACAACCTACTGCAGAATTTCCGTTTTAGCCCAAGAGGTGGGCACAAAAGCGTATCTCATGCCTCAACTGTATTTACAGACTACCAAACTGTAAGCATCCATTGAACAACACAAAGAAAGCCCTAAATGAACTGCTACCTCTGCATCACTCCACATCTCTCTCATGTATTCTCTTGTGAATTAAACGTTCGTTTTGAACTTTCCACTCTAAGTTACATCACAGCCTTAAGTGTATAAAGTATCTATTCAAAAGGAAGTGGTTGCTCATCCTGTCAGGTCAATTACTTGGCTTCCTTCTCTGCAAATGTACTTTTGCTATGGGAGTATTTGACAGGGCGCTGATTGCGGCTATGGAAATTCAAATATTGTAAGATCATACATAGATTAGGATAACAACTTATTTGGGTTCCTTGTAACCCAAAGAGGGATGGTGATTAAATCTTACAACTGCAGTGCACTAAGAACCTAATGGGGTGTTCTCCAGAAACTCTTAATGCAGCCACAATGCAATCTGTAGGACTTATGTTTAATATTTAGCTTAACTAATGTTCTGTGAAATACAGACATGTGATTAGTGGTGAAGGTGTCAGTGAAAACTACAGTCAGATACCACGAGGAACACCAGAGTTCATTCTGTCTCATTACTATGAGAAATAGTTCACAACTCCTCTAAAGTCAGGAGAGCAAGACATCACAAATAGAGACTTTTGCAAACATCTTTTTAAAAGGGATGTAGAAGAAAACAGCTGCAGGTCACTATACTCACTGTATGCAAGAAGGCCAGCTCCCTAGACACAGCTATTACATGACAATGAAGTTTAAATACATGAGCTTTATTGTTTGTTACCACTTATTAGATTAATAATTTAATTTGAATGGGGAAGTCTACGTAAATCTGAGAAGATCAGGAATGGTGAGCAATAAGAATGCTACGAGACCACATGAGACCACTGATCTACAAACTACCAGTGTGCTGGATGTGGCAGGAAGAATAGTGACTGCATTATTGTTTTGGTCTGTTTAACACCGAGACAGGCTGCAAATACATTTTGAATACCAGCGTTTGATACTTAATCCTTTAAAAATCAGACCAACATACAGCCATTTGTCATTCCTCTCAGCTACAGACACCCTAAGGGACAGCAGTGAGCTGATGCACTGTGACAGCCCAGGTGCTCAGCCTGTATGAATCGGCAGTGTCAGCGAGGTCCACGGAGCTGCACCCTTCATACCTGCTGCAGCCCACGATGGCTGCAGGGACAGGCTGCATCAGGCAGAGAATGGGAAGGGGAGAAGGTGGCTGAGGCAGCAGGAGGTTATAACATGGCAAAAAGATAGCAGGCATGCACACAGGTTTTGGATTGGAAGTTAAAAATGCAGATTTGGGACTAAGAGATGGAAGTCTGACATGCACTGTCCATAAAAACTAAAAAAAATTAAAATTGAGACATTGGAAAGGATGATGCAGTCACGTGAGGTCAAAGTGAGAGGATATGGTACGAAAAAAATGGAGGGAAAAGAAAAAAACTTTTAGGACAAACTGCAGAAGATCAAGAGGTTAGAGGGAAGAGCTAAACCAACGTTGAAGAAATATGACCAGCAGCTAAAGGCTGAGACCTAGCATCTGGGGTTTATTTTCAAAGATGTGCTAACTGAAGCCACAGACTTTGTCTCCCAAATTGCAGAAGACTAGGCAAGTCAGACAAGAGCCTGAAAGACAGGAGGAAGAGCAGAAGAAAGAAGTCAGCCCAGACAAATTCGAAGTAGTCACTGTGATGTGAAGGAAAAGGAAAAGAAATGATCAAATGCTTAATGTTACAGAAGAATCATGAGTAAGAACCATTGCTCTGGTCAAAACAACAAAAGTCCAATGGGGAAAGAATCAATAAAAAACATGAAAAATCTGGAGAAGAGAGGCTTTATAGTAATGACAGTCTACATCCACAAGGATGAATGAAAAACAGTCCAGAAAAACAGGATTCATCCACATCTTAGGGAAGAACTTGCTACTCTCAGTAATATGTCTGAATTTACAAAAATGCACGGTTCAATCAATTCAAGTATCTCCGCTAATTCCACATCCCTTAAAGTATCATATATGCCTAAACAATGAAAGAAGTTCTCAAAATGAAATATTTGTTGTTTCTGGAAGTTCAGAACCTTGTGTTTATTTCTGATTAAGACACGGTGGATTAAAAAAATGATATAAATTTGTGAACTGATAGCCCTTTCCCGAGGTTATTTCTTCGTAGCTCTGACTTTGGGACAAAACTGCTGCTCAGGAATACGGTGAAGTGAACTCAGAAATTGGGTTTCCTCAAAAAATAACTCATATGCCTGCAAGGTATTAAATATTCCAAATAAAAAAAAAAAAAAAACCACCCATGAACTTATTTGCCTTACATGAAAAATCCATCTCAGGTCAATAAGAATATTCTCATGCTTAAAATACACACTTGCTTTTCCTCACCAGGGCAATTCTTTTTTAATGTGAGACAAAAAGTATTTCATCTGATAATCAAACTAGGTAAAAGAGTACTTCTAGCAAATACATTACATTGGGAATTCTCCTTTACGTAACTCCTGATACATCTTACTATAGCTCCATTGATTTTAAGGAAAAGCAGAGTATCACAACATTGTAAAAGGCAAGGAAAAGTGGCTCCCTTGGTACATTCAGATTCTCCCAGATTATACTCTGGTATTTCAATGTAATTATTTAAAAAAGCTAAAACAAACCCCAATGAACTACAAACCAAAACCCAGCCTCAGGTGTTAAATTTCATTGTAGGTCTTAAAATGTATTCCGTAAACAAGGGGAATTTCAAAACCTGATCTAAAGATCAGAAAAGCAGAAATATGGCCAACTTAACTTATGTTCCTTGCTCATCTGAAGTTTTTGTTTCATTTCATGATAAACATAACCAGCAGCGTTGCACTTGAAATAGTAAAATTCCTCTTCCTCTCTATCACCGTTGAACTTGCATCTTTGTCCTGGTAATTTTACTACTTGACACAGACCAATCAAGCCATGAGAGAATAGCTTTACAACTTCTCACTATCTTTCATATTTAACATGTACTTTAATGTTGCATTCTTCATAGTGTGAATAGTCACTGGAAGTATCTAGCACAGAAAATATCTAACACTGCACTTCAAGATAAATGATTTATTTTAAAATATAGAATATTCTGTCTTTGATGTTCAGCAGTTCTGTAGAGAAACACTTGAGATGGTCACTGGTTATCTATCCACATGAGCTAAATCTCTTAACAATTTGCATTAAAAACAATGCCATTCCTGTAGCACATTTGATAGAGAACACAGAAGATTAAAGCCTCCGAACAAAATAACACCCAAGAGACCCCTGGGCAATTTATGGAAATTTAAGCTAGAAGGCTAAGGGTTTGGCTTATATTTGTCATATTCTTCCTTCTTTTTAGTTATTCCCCCACCTAACCAAGTACCTAGAAAATGTTATTTTCACTCAATTTTCTTCTCTTTTTGGTATTATGCAGCCCCAAACCTTTCCTTAACATGAATTTGGAAAGAACGATTCTGGGGGAATGGATGACAGAGATAAGCTCCTGAATAGTAAGCGTATAAAGAATAGATGAGGTTTCAAAGGGGAGCATTTATTGTTTCCTGTATCATAGCACATTGTCTTTCAATATGATTAGTTATCAGTCTGAGTTATCAAAAACTGGGATGAAATAAAGCGCTTACGCAGTTATGCTTCATTGATGTCAGCTAGGGGAGCATGAAAATCTCCATGAAGTTGGGTAATTGATGTGTAAATCAGAGCTCAATCACTCTGTAATAGAAATGGTCCCACTGAAAGTATGGTTGTTGAACAGTATTGAAGAGGGGTGGGAAAGAAAGAGAGAAGCAGAGTCAAGATAAGACTTATTTATTAAAAATTATACTAACTGGCAATTTACACAATTTTCTCTTTGAGAGAGAAATGCTGTCAGATATACTAAATGCAAGCTGCAAACCACTGTGTTTGGATATCCTTATTTGGCAATAATTAACTGTTTCTGTTTTATTAAAATGCTTGGGGACACTGTTATGGATATTTAAAAAGCAAATTAAATGAACATGTTCATCCTTTGAAAGGCAACACGTGTAAATGACATCAGCTATTGTAATTTGGTTAACAATGTGTGTTCAAGGTATGTTTTGGAGTCTTATTACACTCTTCTTGTCAGTTCAAATTTGCAGTATGAGAAACAAAAGCAAAACTGAAGGAAAAGAGCAGAAAAAAAAAATAAAGCTAAAGAGAAAAATGCTTATAACCACAGCTCCAAAAGGACGTTAAAAGACAAATAGTAATTAGAACATCAGTCACATAAAACAGCTTTCCAATACGCAATATTCCTAAGAGTAAATATCTGATATGTAAATGAGAGCTAGTTAAGATAACATTATACGGTTACTTTTGTTGTCTTTTTTTTTTTTTTTCTTTTAATAAACGAATGTACATTCAGGCATCGATATCAACTTCCCTGAAACACCTGGAATCCACTATTCTAGTTATGACACTGAACCACTGATAGACTATAGCAAACTTACATAAATGTGAAATTTATGAGCACTTTTGGCATCAAGTGAATTATATTCAGGACATAAGAGCTGGATTAGGAAGCTTTATTAGATAGGTAATGTGCTGTGACTGTGAGGGGACTCTGATGACTACAAGGGTGTTGAAAAGAAGAGGTGGTTCAACCCAAATTCTGAATTTCATTGCTCTAATGAGTTTAACAGGATATAACAGTTTCTTCATTCTATTTTACTTTTTTCTTTTTTTAAATTCTGTTGATCTCTCCTGGGATTTGAAGTTTCTTCAAAATTCACTGATGGGAATGAAGTCATTAAGCCTTTGCCAAAGTATATACTATAATTCAAACACATTTCACAGCATATCTCCTAACAGCTTCCTAGCTGCCGTCATACTTCGTATGCCCATCAGCACCAGCATTCAGCGTATTAATGTGTTACAGATGAATATAGTTGTGTTTGGTTGCATGCTGTGCTTTAGTCTTTATGCATGTCACTAGCAAACACAAGGTAGTACCGCTACAAAGTGCATATTTGCATATTTATTACTTCTAAGGCATCACAGTCATTTGATGAAATTCTGACAATGCTTGTTACAGTCTGCTTTTTTTTTTTTTTTTACCTACCTGGATACCTGAAATTATGAAAAACTTCTTGAAAATGTTCTGGTTTCTTTATGTACATGTACCATTTCCAAATATTAAAATGGCTTTTAATATATGGAAACACAGAATCTTTCATTTGCTTATGTACGGATTGCATTCTTACATCTGAGCTGAAAGCCATTTTGGAACTCTACTTTTGTCTTTACCTTTTATCACATTTATAATTAAAATTTTTCCTTATTACGCTTATTCAAAACTTCCCTGGGCACCTGCAAGACGTTTCCACAAAAATGGTATCCACACATTTGTATTCTCTTGCAATACTTGCAATGAGATGCAATAGACAGCTAACTGAAATAAATCTAGCCTTTTAAAAAAAATTACAAAACAATCATTGATTAACACAGCCTTTTGGAGTCAGATGAATCAGCAGACTCAACTGCTTGAGTATTTTATCACAGAAGTGCTTCCGTGCTACTCCTACAGCTCTAATAAATGCATTCATTTACTAACAGGCATCTCTGCTCCCTTGAGCATTTTCACATGCTGAGCAGCTCTTTAACCACATGTTCTTAAACTTAACGTGTGCTGAAGAACACCACCACAGGAAAATTAAGAATTCAGTAGGATGACTATTTCATTCATCAATTTTAGATTGAAGGAGAAGTGCATGCAGGTCACTGTGTGCAGTATATACAGGCTGATTCAGAGATTCCATTGAACAAAAATATAGTGATGTAAACCTAACAATTTAATTTATTGTTATTTAAGAGACTTTTTGACTAGAGAAATTGTCTTTTAAATAAATTATTCCTCTCCCAGTTGAAATCCTGTATAATTGCTTCCATTTGTTGCAGTAACATCTACTGGAAAAGAGATGATCGAATAAATGCAAGGTGCTCTCATTTCAAATTCAAGTAAATGTGCATTCCTTTTTCAGTACTGTTGTGAAATACATTTCCCATCTTGGGCACTAAGAAATTGCAGGAAATGCAATGATTGTGCACCTTCGTGAGACATAATGGTCATCAGCTTGGAAAGAACCTAGAACACTACAAACTCCAAATTTTAAGCCACCTTCCACTAGACCTTAAAAAGCCTCACTACAAGTTGCCTGTTACACACAGCTTAAGAAAGAACAATAATATTTTTTTACTTATGTTTCCTAAAGAGATTGAGAGTCAGCGGTCAATGGATTATTATCATCGACTTCTAGTGAAGAAGATGATCTATAACAAATACCGCTCATGACTTCCGCAGATATATAATGTTTATTTCTCACTTATAAACAGAGTATAAAGCATGATAATATAATTTAACCAAAGTAGCCCAAAGTTCATCAGCAATGCTGAGGTTTACATCCTCTCTAAGAGCACGGTTCTTCAACTGATGCTACTGGCACTTTTCCCAGAGAATTCAATGAGTGTTGGATGAGACCTAGCCTTTTAATAATGACACCACAAAAAAAGCCAGGTCTTATAACACAGCCAGCTCTAAGCAACAGCAACTTATTGGTATAAACTAGCTTTTCTGTTATATTTCTCATGCTAACAGAATTTTTTTTATCCACTGCCAAGAGTTTAAAGAGTCAAGTACAAACCAGCAAGTGCCAGAGCTACAGAGCTTCCATGATCACTGTTTACAATAGATATTGACTTCACAGATTCTCTGGCTGACAAATGCAAATTAACTGAAATTTAGGAATTTCTTAATTTTTTTATTTTTTTTTTAAATAGCGAGATACCAAAAATGCTTCCCAATGTACCCCACAGGCCATTAGCACTTTGAGCTAAAGCACAATTTTAATTAATTTTTTTTTTTAGTGATGTTACAGAATTTACATATGATATCTCAACCAACTGACTGAGGAAAAATCAAATTTGTCTCTATCCCACATTAAGTAGCGACACAGACACATACACCAGCCAGCAGATCGCGGACCTTGTCACTGAGAAAAGGTAAAGCAAACGTCCCTGAAAAGATCCCACTCAACATGGGAATGCTGTGTTGCTAGGGATATGTCACTCAGGTGTTACTGACACAAGTTTGAAAAATGCCCAGGGATTGGAAAGCTAAAAATGAACACTTAGAAGTAAAATAATTTCACTTCTTTAGACAGAGTACAACTGTAACACAACCTTACTCAGATGGCCAAAACTACAATCTCACATCTGGAATTATTTGAATGTTTAAGGTGTGTACCATAGTTTTCAGAACCAAACAGAAATTATATGCTTCCCCAATTATGTTTTGAACATGTTTGAACTCTCATATGTATAACGCTTCATGAATGACACAAATATCACAAAGAAGAAAACACGGCCATTTAAGGTCAAATTCCCAGAAGACAAACAAACCAAAGCTTCTTTTAGCCCATCCTGCCTCTGACAACAGACAACAGCAAATATCCAGTAAAGCCTCTAGAGACAGCGCAAAGCACTCCCCAAAATATTGACATCACCCCAAGAAAGTTTTGGCACATTAGGCTACGTATTAAGTACAAAGGACCTGGTATCTTTGTGTTTAACATCTCTAGAAGACTTTTCCCCAAAGAATGCTCTCGAACAGAATACTCTGTAGCAAGGAGTTTCAGGACTCACCTGAAAATTACCACCTTCCCACTCACACAGTTCTGAAAACCTGAATGATCTAACCAGGTTGTTTGTACTGTATGGAATACGTGAGAAGAGATTTCACCTG
This sequence comes from Pedionomus torquatus, assembly GCA_013398155.1. Taxonomy (NCBI): domain Eukaryota; kingdom Metazoa; phylum Chordata; class Aves; order Charadriiformes; family Pedionomidae; genus Pedionomus; species Pedionomus torquatus. The sequence goes on from VZRU01009345.1 coordinate 274,620, forward strand.
CATTTTGGGAGGGCACCTACACTTATTACAGGCAAGCAGACAGGAAGCTCCTGTGCTCTTCAGTCTCTGGAGAATCTCAGATGCGCATCCCACAGCATTAACTATACCACGTGTTACCAAGACCAGGCACATGGATTACTGCATCCTAAATAATAGTTATTTACGCTCCAAACCCTTTTTGTCTGGGTCCCTTCTGTCGCCAATCAGCAAATTAATATCACTTATTTTCATAACACGAACACAACGTGTTATTTAATGAAAGTGCATCCTTTTTTAATTCCCCACCATCAACCACTTGTCTAAGAGAAATATTACACTGTGTAACATGCAAATATTAAAATGCAATGTAAGTTGACTCATCTTCATTGGAGGCTGGCCAACTCCAGCACATTTCCGTATTTAATAATAAAATAGTCTAGTGTAAAAATATGTAAACTAGCTTCCATCCTGCTTTAATACTCAACATGAGAAGAAAGTGAATGCGATTTTGTTTAAATATTAAACATTACATTTCTTCTTTTGATTAATAAAGTATTATTAAAGCTAAATGAAAATGTGTTTGCCATCTCTTTCCTCTGAAGTCTTATAGGTCACTGTTATCGCTAATATTTTGTCCCTCTGTCTGGGTTCCCCTCAAAGCTTTTTACAAATCAAGAGCAAGTCATACCTCTGGGAAGGAGCAACTACTGTCAAGCAAAACAACAGAGGGAATGAAAGTTCAAGCGAGTCGATGACAGTCATTCAAGAAGAGATGGCTGTGGGAAGAAAACTGAGGAGTCGCACCTCTCAGATGTTGAACTTCACTGTAAGACCAACTGTAACTTGCTACCATTCATCCACCACCAAACACTGAGATGGCAACCATCACGTTGAAATTTAAGATTAGCTAACAATACCGTAGAGCAAGAAGGAGTTATCTTTATGTGCGTTTCCAGAGCATTGGGTCATACACCATGAGACAAGTTTGCTCCTGCTGAATGTCACTGGGAGAGGTCAGCAAGGATGTTCTTATTACATTTGCTGGAAGGATGGAGTGTATCAAATGATTTAATTTTGTGTAGTGCCCCACTTACTTTGACAAACTGATACTGCACAGGGCATAATGTCATTAGGTGATTAAAGTACAAGAGCACTCAGCTTCCCACCTCTTTTCATACCAAGGGCCCGCAAGTGCTACTGCAGCAGGCTCCAAACTGGTAAAATTTGTAGCTGTGGAGGAAATACAGGCCCAGTAACATAAAAATCTAATCTCCTCCTCTCCCCAGGAACGCCCATCCTGGCAGTGACCAGAAATAAGCTTCATAGTCCCCCTGAGAAAGCCCATCTTCCCCTCAGCCTCTTGAAATACTTTCAGCGCTGGCAACAACCCAAAACTGTGTTTGACCTTCAAGCATCACGTCCCTGGTCCTCTGACCCCAACAGCAAAGGGACTCTGACTTAAGCTGTATTGACAGTAAAGCGACATGATACTATCACGAAAGTATGATGTACTTCCACTTTTCAGCTGGAATTGCCTTTGAAAAGAACTAACATTGAGCTCTCCTCATTATGCCAAATGTATTAAAACCTCAGAACCCACGGTAGGAAATATGTGTTTTGTTACACACAGTCTTTAATGTGACAGAAATACAAATTTATGTTTTCTTTCATACAAATACCTAATGGGGTTTGAATAAAATAAAATAAAATCTGCACATTGCCATGTGGAAATTAATTTTAAAGAACTGTTTATCAATTTAATTCCACTGATAGTAACAGACAGATTTATGAGGCAATTAACTAAATATTTGTTTTTTCACATTTCAATTCATTATAGTAAATTAACAATTTTCCACTTGAAAGTCTTGCATTACTACACTGAAAGCCTCAAAAAAAAATATTGTATATTACTGTCGGTCTAGGAAGGATTCTCTGATTTTTACAATGTGGATTATTCTTCTCACATTAACTTAACATACTGTCTGTAATTCAAACACACACACCCCATTTCTGTATTACCCCAGAACCTGTCATTCTTTAAATGCCAGTTTCAAGCAACCAGACATAAATAAAGAATAATTACAGTTCTAAAGCCAATGTAACATCTGTTCAAGCAAACAATCCTACAGAGTGGATTTTATAGCCACATAACGCCCACCTATGGGTAAGACAAGCATGAGAGACAAAACCAAGGGCCTTGACAGATCCAACCCAGCCTCCTGAGTCACATCAGACAACGTGCCCTAAAAGAGCTGATGGAAGGGGCAAAAAAGCCAAACCTAACATTGTTAAACACCAAGTAAGAAGTTCCCAGAGGAAGGGTCAACCTTTATTCTAAGGCAGCTCATCTCCATGGCCAGTACAGCCCAAACCCTCAGAAAAAACTGTCCCAGCAATGCTGCCCCTGGCATCCGTCGACCATGGCCATATGTGGCTTTTCAGCACATCAGCCCAGAGAGCGCAGCACTTGCACTAACAGCCTCTACAGCAATTTGCATATCATTGGCTATGAGGCCCATGACTGCACATGTATAGCCACATTTCACATCTACCTTTCCCTATTTTGATGATTTAAACATTTTAATTAATGATTTCAGCTTCAAAGAGGTCATCTGGCCGCAGCCATGTGGATCTCTTCACCATTGCGGGCCAGGTATTAAACACATTAAGCAGCAGTCAGAAGACAGAACTACAGCTTTATGTTCTTTTAAGTGGTATTGTACCAAATTAATATCAGGAGGAATATGCTCTATAAATATAAAACCATCTGCTTATATGACTCCTTAGATTCTTTCCTCCTCTATGTAGGTGTTTCACTACCTGAAAAGAAATAGTCTTGGTCCCTCCATACCTCAACTTGCCCTGATGAAGAACAGGTCCATCAATACTTACTGATCTCATGGGTTTCTGCCAAGTCAACTTGTCACAAGGATGAACCCTCCTGAGGAAAAACTACCAACTACATTCCTCAGTTCCATACAGATTCTAGCTAAGTATTTCCTTGAATAAAATATTGTTTGCCCCTTTTTTTTAAAATCATCCCATTAATTCACTGGATTACAGCACAATCATATCAGAGCATTAGTCCAATAAGGATTCTGTAGCCAGATCTCATCTAGCAGATTTAACATTTTAGAGGCTTCCATCTCAAAACGCTGACAGAAATCATTAGGCAAAGGGAAAAAACAGGACTGCCTGCCACACTGAATGATGAGAACCTGTGATTCATCAGATAAATAGCACATTTATTTCCATTGCTAATATTTATAAATCTGGTAACAAAAACAGGGAAGAAAGGCTCTTCTGCCAACTATTCATGCAGAGCAATGTGCAAACACTAGTTAAATGCTTAATTGCAATTACCAACTTGCATTCCATATTGGGAAACTGAGGCATGGAGAGATTAAAAGCCTTGCTCATGGCAACAGGATGAACCAGTGGCAGCAGCAGGAGTGAAACTGCTTCCCATTGTCCATGTCTTCATCCTGTTATCTACAACTCTGTTAACCTTCCTTTTTAACAGGTAGGAGGTATTACTACAGCATACTTTCACTACCTGCCAGGAAATATACCCACTACATATCATATTGCAAGGGCTAAAACCTAAACTAATGCTACCATTAATACTCTATTTATAGTGTTTGCCTCTTCCTAGTTGTTGTACCACCACAGTCACCACCAGCAAAGACTTAAATGTTAGCACTCAAGAAGCTAATAACAATCAAATTAATAAAATACTAACAAATTTTAAAGAACTCCAACTGGCTAGTAAAGAGCCATTAATTCTTGATAAATGCTCCATACAATATTATTTCTCAAGTAATTAAGCATTGCATAGGATGTCATCCTATCAATCTACCAGGTTAAAACAGAGTAAACATAAGCACAATATTTGAGCATTATTAAAAATGCAGATAGCAAATTAGTACTGTTCTTTGTTCTTTTTATTTAAAAAAACCAAACAAACAACTGCTAAAAATATATATATATATATTCAGTACACCAGTGACCTCAGTACAGGGCACTTTCTGGAGACTAATGATGGGCAGGAATAGATGGCCCTCACTTGTACTTTAGGTTATCAACTCCTCCCATCCGATCATTAATTCCCCAGGAAATGCCTTTTGCTTCAGTAGCTTTTGCTTAAATAGATCACCAGTGATAAAAATAATAATAAAGTCATGCCACTAGAAATGAACTGCTGTTGTGCCTCTGAGTTGTATCTGCCATAGTTTGCACATAAAGACTTTACAGGTGACTTGTAAAGACCTTTTTAATTGTATTTCCGACTTCTCCATTTTTTGTCCCCATAGCATGATAATAAAGGCAGCCAGTGGGCAAAATTTGTGATAATCCCTGTAGGCTTGCAGAGAATGTTTGGAAAGGTTCTTTAAGATGCTTTCCACGAGCTCTCATACATTAAAAAGTGCAGGATACTGAGCCTTAATTAAGAGCTTCTTTTTAACAGTGTGAGTTTCTGATACATGAAACAGCATTAGGCTCCCGTTTTATCTTGAGGGGAAGGGAAAGACAGGAGAGAAGGAGAAAACAAGCTTTCAAGCCCTACTTAAATAGCAAAAATCCCTAAAAGAGCATATGACCAACTCCTTATTTTGTTTGCAAGACACGTTTAATATCAGGATGCTGTGGAGAGGCCCTGCATCACTCAAGTTTCATTATCATTACAAAATACAGCAGAACGCCTTTACTTAGAAGTTTATTATCATAAATAATTAAAACAAAACTATCCTTATGGTATGAAATAAATGAACCAAGTACATTATAGGATGCATTTGTTCTGGGTTTTATAGCTGTTAGCTGGCTCCCTACATTAGAAAATTCTAGAATTTGCAATCACTCTCGTGATCATTAGTCTGAATTGGGAAAATTTTACTGCAGCTGGCTCAGAAGACTCGTTCTGTCAAAAACAGGACCAGAAGTGCTCTTTACTGGTTGCATATGCAACATTCATTTTTGTGATAAATCAGAGTATGTGATATGCAAAATGTTGAAAGAAAAATCAAAGCATAGCACTGATTTCTGAGAAAAAGAAAGGGGAGAGAAAGAAGTTCTAGCTCTAAAATTAAAGAGAATGTCTGATTTCTAATTACAAAAACGTGCAAAGGTACAGACGAAGCGATTAAATCTCCACAATACTCACGCTAACAGTATATTGTTCTCATAAGCTTGAAAGTGTTGGGCACACTCGTGCTCTTTGAAGTTTTGCTTTGTTCCTTTTGACTTATTTTATGCAGGTCAAAGATCACCATCACTGCACAGATCTGTCACTGAAGGATAATAACGCTACAAGTCAGTTTGGAAGCAGGCTGGGCTGGCATGTTAAACTAGCAACAGACACATCAATCTTACTATTCTTGAAGACTGTGCAGTTCAGCGCCAGGAGGTTTGAACTCAGAACTAATGATAGTTACTAGTTTCTGCATCTTGATGCATCAGGTTAGCTCCCTCTTCTTTTGAGCAGCCTGTCCCTATGGACAAGCAAAACATGCTAGGAAAGCAAATTATCCTGCTAATCCAGCAAATGCTGACAGAACCCTACTGGAGAGCAGCAGGATTGTAGGGAAGCACGCAGAGACCTATGGCAGCAAAAAAAAAGAGCTTTCCAGGGAAAAGACCAGGAAAACAGAACAGTCATCAGCAGTTGGGTAATAATCATAATTTGAGAGAACTGCAAATACTATTATTATTTGTGCAGGAGCATGGAACATCATCAGCTAGGTAACTGATAAGCACCAACCAACAGGCAGGTCAGAATATATGCCCTCACCCATCAGCCAGAGGTAAATTTTCTTATACATTACTTGACCATGATAAATAAACCAGTCATAAGAAACCAGCGTCCAGTATGAACACTTAAAGCACGTACCTGCCAGTCCTTTGCATACAGCAAGTACCATACCCTCCTGGGTTTAATTGGATCTGACAAGATTCTGATCTCTGTTTTATAGTTACCAATAAAGGAAATCAGTTTGCCTAATGACAAACTAGCCATATTCCTCCCTCAAAATAAAAGTTATCTGCCTTGCCAAACAATTTTATACATTAAGATGATGGCATTTCTTAGTGCCAAATGCAAGGGGAGGAGAGGTGATGTTTACATTTAGCATTCATACCTTCACTTGTCCACACAAGGCTCTGGTATTGAGTATCAAAGATGGCATCTTTGCCGAGGGTTTTTTTAGTTAAATTAAGCCAGATTTTCAGATCTACACATTTATATATGTGTAGATACATTTACACTGCACCAATTTCTTAAATGTCCCAGCTTATATTTCCCACCACTTGGGCTACCAGAGAGCGAAATTCAAAAGAAACATCATGTAAAAATGGTACATGTAAGGGCTTGAGAAAGCCAGGAGGTGAATCCTTTGTGTTTAAACTGTTGTAGTATTTTAAAGCCAGGAGAGGAAAAGTGGCTTTCAGATGAAGCAATGAGTTCAATGGGCTACAATTTTCTCATACAACATGGAAGTTGAAACTGAAAAAATGGCAAGAATATATTTGTTTCTAGTTCCAATGGGTCACCTTCTCCTCCAGGTGCCTAAAGGCAAGTACCACATTTCAGTGTGCATTTTCTATTCTTTCTATCCCAAGCACAGCTTAACAGTCCTGTGGATCAACTTTTCCTCTTTGTACACCAGAACTAAATCCCTTCAAAAATGAAGTGGAAGCTCCCTGCTGACCTCAGCAAACACTAAATCAGGCCCTAGTGCATTCAAATGATGGCTTTACTTTGCAAACAGATAGTATTTATCAAGATCGCGGCAAAATACATAATGTAACACAAAAGCATAAAGTACTTTTAAACATACACACACACAGAGTACCTTCTTGACATAGATATTTCCACTGAATCATTATTAAAGCTGGGGGGCGGGGGGCACAACAGGAAATCGCTTTACCCTCAAAGCACCCATGTATTACTATTCCCTTGGGAAACTCTGCTCAGAGAAGTACTCTAGGGAACCAGATACAGCTGTGTTATAATAAAGAAACCATGCATGGTTTCATACTTACAATATTTTTTTTTTCTCTTAAAATAAGGAATTAGTGAGAAAAAGAAAAAAAATCATTAATATATGTAGGGTGTTTTTTTTTAATGGGAAAGGCTGAACAGAGACATCATCAGCTCCTCCGTAATCACACAACAGCTCAGTATCATTACTGAAGCTGCACAAACTAAAAAAATAAAAAAAAAATTAAAAGTTGAGAAATGACACTGAAATGATTAAAGCCAGTCTGACGCCCAATAATACAGTTGACCTCAGAATCAAACAAACTGTTTAGAGTTGTTAGGGTGCACGATGAAATACCCTACAGGAGTTTAAATTCCAATCCTACCTCAGGAGTTTCTCTTAATATCAAAGTAGCTTCTTAGGAAAGCAAATGAAATACATTACCTCTGGTAATAGTAACCATTTACTCCTTGAAAAGCCTTGAGAGAGCTCTCACACAGGGTAGCCTATGTTTTATTAAATCCTTTTGCATACTTTTATTGTCAGGTCATATAACCTGAAGGACAAAGGACTCGCTTAAACTTTTTAAAGCATTCCCATTTTATCAAGGATTAGTTGTTCTGATTCTTCAATAATTCAAGCTTCATCCTAACAACGTATGGTGTTTAAATGTGAGCAGCATTAAAGCAGAGCATATTTACAACATATTTTTTAGTGAATTCCAAATGCTCAGCACAAACCAACCACTGGCAATACAATCGCTATGAGGACCTCACTAAGATCTTCAATTATTTACTATTTGTTGTTTATACTAAACAGAATCTCAATATGGTAAAAACTTATTTAATTGTACAACATGAGGATATAGTCACATCTGCCTATAGGTAATTATTTTGCTACTTAGAAAATGAGAAACAGAAAGAGGGACTTACTGGTTTAGTTATATCAAATAATAAACTACAATTGCCCCATGTCCTAAAGTTGACCAGAAAAGCCATATTAATAGGTCAGCTAAGCTGTGCAATCAGATGTCTTATTTTGCAGAAGTAGATCAGTGGTCTGTTGCATACATTTAAAATAACAAGTAATGTGCATACAATTTTAAAATAATTCTTAAAATAATTAAATCATACAGTCATCCAAGGTGCTTCTACTGGGAACCTCTCATGGTCATTTTAATGCCTTTTTTAGCATTATACTAGGCAAATATAGAAACTTTGCCCCAGACATTAGGTAGCAACGCTTAACACTAAGACATAAATTTCCCTCCATTTGACAGATGAAAGACAATGCTTTGTTTTTCTTCTTCATCACGATGTACCTCTCCACTTTCTCAATAGGAAAGAACAATTCCCAATACCGAACTGCTCAGTCAAACAAAAGTGGGCCACCCCTGCTTAGCTGGTTTATTCTCTACCTCATCTAACACTTGGAAAGGATACAGACAAGAGCCACCAGAGCGATTAGAGTACCTGGGAAAACTTGCCTTACAAGGAGAGACTACAGCGCAGTCTATTTAGTTCATAAAGGAAAAGGTTAAGAGGCAACCTGATCGCAGACTATGAATACTTACACAGGAAAGAGATTACTGAGAGCAGATGGGTATTTAATCTAGCAGAAAGAGGTGTAACAAGATCCAGTGCTTAGAACCTGAAGCCAGTCAAATTTAAACCAGTTTATGCAGCATCAATTTTCAATGATAACAAAATAATAACTATCTTAACAACTTAACCAGAAAAGCAGGGAATTCACTGCCATTTGCAGCCTTTAGACAGGTATTGGAAGTCTCTCAAAGACACATTACACCACAGGGGGTTTTGGCATAAACCCTGGTAGAAGGGATGAAACTAAGCCTTCTCCAGCCAAGCAGCACTGCTCTCCTCTGCCTTTGCCCTCTGGGGCCCAGAAGGTGGGCTGCTTGCTCGACACTCTATGGGTACACTTCTGGGGACCGAGCTGCTGAGAAAGTCAGAACTGTTCATAAACAGCCTCTTCCCACCCCATGACACTCATCAGAGGAACAGAACAAAACTGCACACAACCAGAAGTTTCCAGCATATGTTCACACTGACATTCACAAATGTGCAGAAATGGATGTTGAAGTTCTAAGCCACCATACAGAGAGAGATCTGGAGAGGATCTTAGGTGAACCGCGTAAAACTCAGACCAGCAGACACAAAAGATATAAAGCGATGCAACAGAATTCACCACTGTTATACTGATCCACAAGACAGGAGATATTCATACACGTTCTGACCCACCAAAATACATTGGGCCATCCCACTGCCTCCCCCGCAACAGCCCCTGTGCTGCAAAATCAGCAGTTGCCCGTCTGCAACTGGGCCACAGTGCTGGTACATGAAGCTTTGGGGAAAAGCGTTGCACTCCATCGTGTCTTCCTCAGAAAGGACCGGACCGACTTGTTTCAGGCAGCAATGCAACAGTTAAATATTACCGAGTTGCTAGGGAAAATACCATCAAATCAGTTTACGTCTTACTGTATTTCCTTTCCATTCAAACTGCATTATGCTGCATACCATTTCATCACTTCACAATGCCACAAACTACCTCTTAATGCAAAACAAAGCTTTTCAACGTAAAGCCCCATACCATAATCCAGAAGAACTTCTTATCTATTCGGACAGCAAATCTTTAGTGGCAACCACATGTTATTGTGTTTCAGGGATTGAGACTTTTGTATGAACATGCTGATTGTCTCCTTGAGACACACATAATCAGCATTTTGTGCCAAGAAACACTTAAGCCAACAGAGACTTATACCATTCTGAATTGTTGTTGGAATTGAAAATGTATATTTTGGCTTATTTCCTTAAGCCTGCAACAGCAGAAATTTCTTGGGGTTTTATTATTATTTTATTTTTAACTTCAGTCTCCTCTCAAACTCTCAGATATTGAGCAAAAAGTCAACACATGTGTTCTAAAAGAAAGCAGCAGTACCAATAAAATAATTCATTCTGATACACCGGTGTTATCTAATGCGGATCCCTCCTGGAACATGGACACCTGCCTCGGAAACTCTTTGTTCACTTGTGCCTCTGCCCCTGGCTGAAGCACCGTGCCCAGACACTGCCTACTGCATAGCAGCTGGCAGCTGTGAAAGTGAAAAGGAGGGCGCTTTTTCAGGTGAGTGAGTGGGTGACTACAAATCTTATACATCAGAAACGGAGCAAACACAAAACCAAACAAGTGTCTATTTGTGTATTTCAGCAGTTCCCAAACGTCAGTTTACTGCTCAGAGGACTTGCAGGAGTAACATACTCAGTATTCAGAGAGCATCCTGTCACATTCGCTGCAACAGATATTTTTAACTCCCTTTTGCTCCATATGTAGAATGTGCAAATACACAAAAGAATGTCTTAATTGGTCCTGCTTTATATAAATGAATAATGGGCTAAATGGGTTGAAGTGAATGCCATATTTATCTCTCCACTGAGGAAAGACATGATGATTCAGAAACAGTGAAGCCAAGAGGATTCAGAGCCTTACTCACAAGTGGAATATATATCTCCTGTCAATAGATTATGTATTCCATTTCTACTACAGCCCCCTAAAGGCACAAATAGAAAAAGAGAAGCAAAATCTAAATGTTTCATTTCTACTCAACATACATTCATGGATGTAGGAGGTTTTTATACTTGCTTTCAGGACTTCAGAATCAGATCTCTGGAGCTCTTTATTTTACTGAGTTTCTGTAAATACTAAACTCTCCAGTGTTAGTGTCATCATTTGATACTACCATTGCCAGAAGACATTTCACATTTCTAGGAAGAAGAGGAACAAGTAACACAAAAAAGGCCCAAAATTGCTCTTACTCACATAAGCAATCATGCTCAAGCCAACAGCTCCGCTCTGCAGCTGCAACATCTTTCCAATTAAGCAGAGATACTTCCTACCAGGCCTTCAAAAAGCATATAAGCAAGAAAATGAAAAAATAAAGAATTTATTTTTTCCCATGCCTACATGCTTCCACATAGAGCTACTGATTAAAAGCCTATGTAATCAGCATACGAAAACTTCTTTTTAATCCCTCCTCTCAAAAAATACAAGCATCACCAAAGAGCTCCAAGAAAAACAAGAAGTAGGATACACAAGACAGGGCTGGTATTTTGATTCTGTTGATTCTGGAAGCTGATATTTTCAAGTGCTGCTGGTCTGGTTGGATTTTATAATTACACTAAGTAGAAAGCAAGACTCCCCTGCACTCAACCCGCCAGGCAGGGAATCACTTCTAGGGCTGCTGAAAAGTGGAACATCTCATTTCCATTAATCTGGCTCATAGCTTCAGATTCCTAGATGGCATTAGCAGAGCATCTCTTTCAGCCAGAGTGGAAGTTCAGCCTTTTGTTTAACTCTGCATTAACTTGAGCATGACAGAGGAAAAATGCAGGAAGGATGGCAAAAAAAAAAAAAAAAAGAAAATCATCTGGTAATATTCCTTCAGCAGAAGGAAAAGCTTTACAAAATGTATAGGTTCAGTTACTCCCAAAGCAGTGTTTTGTTAGTAGCATAGTTGTGCATACAGTGCCATGGCTGGAGGATCTGCCTTGCCCACGGCAAGTAAGGTAAAGCCTCAGGCACACGTAATTTAAAATTCATTTCTACTCTAGCAGACAGCCTCAGACCAGCACCTATTTTTATTTCATAAATACAGCACTCTCAATTTGCATTCCTGTAGTCCCTAGGAGCTAACACCAAAACCATCTTATGTTCTAGAAAATAATACACAATTGTGTCTTTAAAAAAAAAAATCTATTCAGCTCAGGTTGCAAAGGATTTCTCTGTATTCTCACATCAGTCCAAGCCTGCAGTCTTTTCCGACTGGACACTGGAGCACCTCCTGATAAAAAGTGGCGTTGGTGGCAGAAGGGATTTCCCAGATTGTGCCCAAGCCAATAAAACATGACCCACACACCTTATACTTTAAACGTGGTGTCTTAACTTAAAGAAAAAGAAGGTTCCCCAAACTTCAGTAATTCTGGACTCTGCAGACAGTTACTAAAGGTGAGCTTACACATGGTATTTGGGGTACCACAAAAATGACGGGCAAGTATTTTGTTGTCGCATTTCCCTCCTTTCATTATCTTAGTACTTAAAATAGTGGATACTTAAACACAGGTAACGTGTTAATAATGACTGCTCTTAATTTAAAATTACCCGTTTGCATTAGGAGTGAAATTTGGAGTGGGGAATGGATATCAAGCTGACTTGCATCCAATTCCTGCCGCAACAGCAGAGCTAACACTACCCTCAGTCACCCGTGGGCAAGCACTGCTCAAACAAAGGACCTCTGTGCCGACCAGAGAACACAGCTTTGGCCTAACTATTGCCCCAACCAAATGATTAGTTTAGATTCTACATTACGCCATTCATATACAACTGAATGCCCTCAAATCCTACAAACTTCCCTATAAAACCACAATTAGGAGCTTTTACCTCATCATGGCTCACAGCAACTTCAATTCTTTCAACTTCAGCATTTTAAAAGTCATGGTAGGTTTGGTTTTTTCTGGGGGTGACAGCATTTGGTTGAAGTTTGGCTGGGGGCAGGTTTTTTGTTTGGGATTTTTGGTGAGGGTTTTTAGGTTTTGTTTATCTGGGTTTGGTTTTTGAGGTTTGGGATATTATTTTTTTTTAAATAAGGATTACATGAACAGTATAATGGAGCTAAGCAAAATATCATTTGTACCTGGGGAGTCTGGAGCTTTACCCTGGCAAGGAATGGCACATCACAAGTGAAAATACGTTCTACTCTCTGGGATCAGGCTGCCCCACTACCCCTGGCAATATTGTGTATCCTCTACAGAGATTCAGTATCAATTTCTGCTCAAAGCAGCAAACAATGCAGTAAAAACAGTTCTTGCAAGATAAATATGAAGTTTCTATGGCCAATGTTAAGCCATGTCTGTATCAAGTTACACCAAACCCTGGCTTCCATGAGTCCATATAAGTTTTCAAAGGCTTTCTGTAAGTAGTAAAAAACCCATCAACTCTAGAGAACTGCTTATTCAATTTAGCATAGCATCAATAGTGAACAGTTTCATTGACACTTTGATTAATATTCTTTTCTATTTTTAAAGAAAATCTTGAACAAAAATATACAGCACGGTCATCTATCGATCTCTATACAACAGGTTAGTAAGTCTAGAAGATGTCATTTTCCAAACACCATTTACAAATTCATCTTGATTTACAAGTGAAAAGAAATGCCTGACACACCAAAGTTACATACATTATCCACCAGATCACCCCACTTGGGTTCTTGACCAAAAATAGTCGGACAGTGCAAACAAAGGTCAATGGGTGAATTTACTGTTAGGTGACTCCACAAATTACTAATTCAGAACACCTAATACCCAAACTACACCTACAGGCATTGGAGACAAATAGAATGTTGCAGTCTCGGTAACAAGAGAAGTCAAGTGAAATCTGGTCTGCTTGAGTGTGTGACACAGTCACTTCATTTTTTGAAACCTCAAAAGCATAAATAGTATCACAGCATCTTTATGAAAATTTGCAGGGTTTGGATCAGGGACTAATAACGCGTCACCACCTACTCCAAAACTGTGTAGGACAATTAGTCACAGGTGAAACCTCAAAGAGCTCAAAAATTAATTTGGGTTTTCATCTGAACAGAAGCTCTTCGCTACAAATTGGGATTTCAGGGAGTAAGCTCATACATCTAATATGTACTAGAAGTCATCTTGCTATATAAAGCAACATTATATAAATGAAAAGGACAAGATATCAAATAATTTATTGTGTCCCAAGGACTTGGACATGACAGTGAAGATGTGGATAAGTCCTTAATTGGTTTATTCAGCCATAGCTCAGATACCGAATAGTTTCAACTTCACTTAATATGATCAGCTCTGCTGGATACATTCTCATCAAGCACGCACTAGCATGAGGTGTATTTGACATACAAAAACCCCTGTAAAGGAACCCAAGAATAGGAGTGCTCGGCATTCAATAATTACAAGGATTTAAAGCATCTTGCCTTTTCTTTCTATAGCTATGTATTTGATGAAAGTGAGACAAGAGTTTGTGGTTTTAAATCCATTTTAATTCCCCTGCCTCCATGAAAGCTGCGGCCAAATTCAAAGGGTATCAAACTGCTCCACTTCTGAAACACATGGCAGGAGAGCTGAGACTGAAAGAGGAAACAGGACACAGGAGATTCAGTCAAGGATGGTGTACAGCAAAGAAACTATTCAAATTTCCAGAATAATATTTGGTTATTAACTGTACTTACATTATAAGAAAAGATATTATGTACGCTGATGTGACTTAAGATCCCTTCTTAATCCCTTGGAAAAGCAACTCTTTTTCTTCGGCTATGCATTTGGCAACAAAAGAAGATATAAGCAATAGGATAAGCCTGGCTTGTGCTCCTAGTACACTGCAATATTTGCTTCCACTGTTTCACAGCCAGTTAATAGTGGGATTCAACTTTATTAGTTCTAGAAATACACTCAAGAAATGAGGTGACAGGCTTCCCCTGTGCTTAGCAGTACTTAACAGTCACTTAAAAGGGACAGAAGGACTCCAAAGGTGAACCATTTCAACCTGAAATACATCTAATTGCCTACCTTTTCCATGGAGGGAGCCTTCACGATCAGATACTCAAAATTCAGCAAGAGGATCCATATCCTAAATCTAAGAAGAAGTGTATTCAAAGAGAGAGAAGAAAATACTCATCTTGGAACATCTTTCTGTGCATAGCTGCTTAAGTCCCCATATCCATATATACTTCCAGGTGCCTGTGTGGTGTGACAAATTAGTAGACCATTTGATTCAGCAGTAGGTGGAATCAAAGGTTTTAAAACAGTCAAAGCACAAATGGACCTTAGATCATATCTCTCGTATGAAATTCAGGCATTCATCTTATTTTTTGCTCTGACTTCATCAGGCCATATTTTTGTGTACAGTCCAAACAAATCCATACGCAGCCAAACCAAAGGTTTTTCCTAAGCAGCACTGGCACCCCAGGAATTAATTCCCATGCTGGGAACCAGGGCTTCAGGTCTGTTTCAAACACAGTGACATTTCCAGTGGAGTCCAGCTGCCACAATCTACCATGTGCAGATGGACTAATACATTCCTTCATGGGTATTATCTGAGTTGCAGAGCCAGAAAGCAAGAGAACATGTAACAGACTGAGCTCTTGCCACATTGTGAGAAAAGGTAAATTGTCAACAAACATTTCCTACATCTGATATCTTTTGTATGGAGAGCTACGCTTTTAATAAAGAAGCAGCTGCCACTGCTGAACGATTAATCAATACTGGTAAGCTGACATCTTAAGAACTTGCTGAACTAAAGCTTTTCTTTTCCTCCTGCATTTACAAATAAAGTGCTCACTATTTGACTAAAGCCTGTCTACTTGACTGGAAAATATCAGAGTCCTATTTAAATGACATTTGCAGAGAATGAGATTTTATCCTCGTCGCTGCTCCTTATCGCTAATAATAACATCAGATTAGTGGATTTAGGCCAGCCGAGTAGCAATGCCTTTTCTGATCCCTTCTTAAAGCAGCTCTTTCCATCTGTCTAGCCAAGCTTTCCTCTGCTTGTATGGGCCAACGATTAGGTCTTAAATGGAGCTTCAATTGATACCATGTGGGATATCTATACAGAGGTTCATTGTGTTGCTAAATTCCAGCCAAGACATTCATCAACTCTGACTGCTGCTTACTTCAATAGAGCAAAACACCTGGATATTACAGGTATAAACATTCCTACACCCTGTTGCCTTCTTGAATAATAACACTAATTAGACAACCCAGTTTAAAAAAAACTACACAATTTCCTTAAGATTTATTTTCCAAATAAGATACAGAATGAGACACTAAGCTCATGTCAAATAACATGACTCAACTAAGTACTGCAGAGTAATTGATGCACAACTTTCTGCACATTCAGAATCTACCCCACAATCTGTCAATTAACGGGTGACTTGCACTTCAGCACAGTGTAGCTTATTAGCCACAGTGGTTTTCAATCAGGGCTTTAGAGGTAATGACTGAGCAACGCCGGCACAGAGAGAAAACACACTGCATGCACACACACACCCCTATACACACTCACAGCACAGTAAAACTTCTTCTAACGTTGATTATTGGTTTTGTCATCACTGTTTTTATTAGTAGCTGAGTTTAGCAATGTAAGCAAGATGTAAAACCCAAATGCTAAACACTCTCAAACCCACTAAAGCCAATTATAAAGTAAATCTGAGTTTTATTTCCCCTCCCCTTTTTTGCGTTTTTTAGTTTAAAGGTCAATTTGTATTCCTAGCTAGGCCATTTACAGTATGTTAATAACTGACATTTCCTCTTCTTAATATATAATGCTGGCCTAACGACTGCTGTGCACTAAAGATAAGATGTGAAACCAGTAGTTCTCATAAGAAACCGTGTTTCTCGATCATGCAAATCTCCTAACTTCTGTGCTTGTTTAGTTTTTAACAAGGTCTTGCTCATTCCTAACCTTGACCAAAGAAGTGTTCCCACGTGGCAGTCAGTCCCATGCCAAGTGCAGCTACACACAGAAAGTTGCCTGACTTAATCAAGCAATGATGGAGACATGAAATGAATATTTAGCAAGGTCAAAGTCAGACCGCTCCTTGAGAAGCGGCAATTGCTGACAGTTGAATGAACAGCACACAAATCTGGGATCCTATTTTAATACCTACATATTTTTACTATTTGTCATCCTGTTAACAAAACTGCATTAAAACACAATATTAGAAATCTAAGAACATTTTTATGGAAAGGATACAATCTACTGTATATTTATGCATGTCATAAAGCCCATAATGTATCTTGCATGAGGCCATTTATCTTCATTTCATAGGGTCACAACAAGTACACACTACTTTTCCTTCAGGAAGCCTGTGGCATACCGAGCCAGGCATCAGTCATAATAAGAAGCAAAAAGACAAACTTATTTCATTAAAAAATAGTGCATGAAGTAAAATGGAAAACTCTAAATTTTTTAATTAACAGGATTGTGAGCATCGCTTATCTTTGAAAACAGCAAATTGGAATTAATCACATTTCAAGTCTGAGTTAATATTCTCTCTCTCCCCTACAAAATGACTGTGATTGATCTAAATCTAGTTATTTCATGCAAAACTAGGTTAAATACTGTGGATCTTTATGACCACACAGAAAGCATTACCATGACAGACTACGCTATTGTATTTCTGTTGCAGGGTAAGCCACAGTAAGTCCAACCACAAGCTATCAAATCAGGAAAAAATCTCCAAGCCTTAAGTCTAAATCATTTGCCCAGTGATGTTTTCACAGGAATAAATTACTGAATTTTCCTGGTCTTTCAAGGTCTAGTAACATCGTCCATCTCATGCCCTTTTGCTCCTTGGTGTACATGAGGGCAACAGCAAGCCGAGGGCAACCCAACCCACCCCACCCCACTCCACTCCCCAGCAGCTGGTCCTCTCAGAGGTCCACCAGGCTGCTCCCACCTCCGACTGCCACGGCTGGAGAGATCACCTGGTCTTTCAAGCTTGCTTTCTTGGGGAGCACAATAGCAGCCTACCACATCTGCTCCAGATACGGTCAGGACTGGTAGGTAAGAGACATGTTTCTCCATGAGAAGAGAAGCTAATCTTTAGTCCTTAGGAGGTACCTGAACACTATGGTCTCCGAGTCTGGGTAACTCTGCTCATGCGCACGTAACTATCAGAAATTATGCCACCTTTTTTTTTTTGAAATGCATTTATATGTTTAATAATTAAGAATTACCAGGTACAGAAGCACACTGGTATCTCAGTATGGTTATAAACCATTCCAGCCTTGTGACCATGTAAAACACCATTAATGTCTCAGTAATTTGGGATAATGAGGAGTAATAACAGTATAATAAATTATGACAAACATTATTGTAAATGTTTTTCAGATTCATACGCTATTTTGTGCTCAGGTATATACCTAATCTTCTTTACAGTTTAGCCACCAATATTTAACATCCCAGTTCAACAGCCTGAGTTCAGTGTTTATCAACTGTCTGAAGCTAATGCAAACCAAAGCCGTGTTTGTTTGCACACCAAAAAACAACTACATACTGTCAAAGACAGATCTATATAACTTCCAAAGAACTGGCAGTAAATGCTGTTTTTATTAGGAAGATCTGGTGACCGGGTATTTAGGAGTTATAGACGATACCTGACTTGGTGAGCCACTCAGACTGTAGCTCACCATTTCTCTGATTAGACTCTGGCAAAATTTCCTCCCCCTCCTGCCCCCAAATTCAATTTTGTATAAAATCTTGAAGAACTTCCTGCTAGCAAGAAGGCAATTGCAGGGTATGTGGTTATATGAAGATAATCAGCTTCCCGGAGGAACAGAGGTCCTCGTGTACATTTTTTTTTTTTTTTTTTTTTTTCAGATCCTCAGGGGGGTGATTTTCTCACAACACTCACACATCCCCTGTCCTATTGTACCTTATTGCTTAATTAGCTACCGGATGAAATGTAGTTCTGTTTGCACCAACTTTATGTCTACTGTAATTGCCCTGAGTTGCAGTTCCAAGAAGAAAAAATGGATCAAATAACTACATATATTTTGTTTGATTAATCATGAAAAAATCATTAAGGGATTAAAGTGAAACCATTTTACTCCTGTTGATCATGTTCAGCAATTCAAAATTATTTTATGATCCTGATCAATGTAATTAATGAGAATGGCTGTTAATTAGTTACACTAGCAGGTGAGCCATGAAAAACATACTGACTTAATACCATACAATATCATGCTAGTGGAATTTTTGGTGATTCTGTAGCACTCAGGAAATAAGAGTTCAAAAATTGTACAGGACCATGGTCTTTGAATTTTCTGCACAGACACCACACACAGGCACACGCAAAATTACTGTCCTAAAGGCAAAATAGACACACTGCTCTCAGGAGATTTAAGACCATAATCAAACATTCTTCTTCTTGCAATTGTCTTCCTTATGACAAGTCCCTACACTAAGTCTTACAGCAAACCCTGCTACTTGGTACATCAGGAACAGCACAGGTTTCAAAATAACTTAGGCTTCACTCTTAGCATCTTGATAATTCAGCTACTCTCATCTGGTCCTTTCTAGTCTCTCCTGAAGGAGAGGGCTGCCTTCTAGAGAAATAACCTCTGGGGTGTGAACTTGAGACAGACAATAAACATGCTGCTCAGCAGTGCTATGTAGCTACTTAGCAGCACGAAGAGTTTTAAGGTGCTTTTGATTATCACAGGGTGTATAAGGGATGCCCATCCACAGGGAACAGCTTTGGGGAGGAACTCTTTATGAGGGAGTGTAGTGACAGGACAAGAGGTAATGGTTTTCAGCTGAAAAGGAAGCCCCATCCCTGGAAGCCTTCAAGGCAAGGCTGGATGGGGCTTTGAGCAACCTGGTCTAGTGGGAGGTGTCCCTGCCCATGCAGGGGGGTTGGAACTCAATTTTTAAGGTCCCTTCCAACCCAAACCATTCTGTGATTCTATGACTATATATACAGACAGGTTAATACTTCTTTTTTTTTAATAATAATAACTGAATCATGGTAAAATATATTTCTATTTGTATACATCTATATATATTTATTTATATAGTAGAATACAGCTTGAGTTTGTATTTCCTACAGGACCAGAGTAGACACTGTAACAGTACTCAAACTGAGGGAGTGGCACAGCGCCTATAATTCTGCCTCCAACTAACTTACAGATTGGATCTAAAGACTGCAGCAACTGGAGAGAATGAGCAGTCTCACAAAGGCAGAAATAATTTCTGACACATTCTGGTCTATTTAAAAGACAAAGCAGAGAAAGGGAGGCCTAGGCACATTAGAATACTGGGCAGAACAAGGGGAAGAGAAGGAGATCCACTACATCTGTGCACAAAACTTCTGCCCCCTTTTTTCCAACAAGAACATAACGAAAGTCAAAGGCAGCCCCCTCCCTTGCTCTGTAGTCTGGTTTGTCCAGATATCTGCAGATGTTCTCCCCCTCCTTTTCTCTTGTACCATACTCTATTCATAATATGTACATAAGCCTGTGTATAAAACCTCTAGATAACATGCATTTAGCTATACCTTTTAGTCACACATTGCAACATCGCAGTATTTAGACCAAACTACATCTGATAACTATTAAACTTAAAATATTCCTTTAAAAAACATATGGCCCTGGGGTTAAAAAAAAAAAAACAAAAGCACAAATCAATCAAACCTTCACAGGTCATCCTTAAATACCAAAAAGACAAGTGCGTTAGGCAAAGATTTGAACTTACTATTTGGAGATGAAGACATTTAAGCTTAGAAACAGGTTAACAGGAGAGTTCCCACCTGCACCCCTGAACACGCAGCCAAGCTGTTGTGTTTGCTGTTGGTAGGGAAACTCCAGGTGAGCTTGAGCTCCTGATCAATCCCTGACACGTTGGGTCAGCCCACGGCTCTGAACTACACTGTTTACAGAAGGCTTTCTTTTACTATTAGCATCAGAAAGAAGGCAAGGGCTGTCTCCCTTTGGAAGAGATTGACATATCAGTGAATGAAGAGACAGCAGAGCAAAACTAGTATTATAAACCTTACAGGCGAGCCACACTGCAAGAGCCCATTTTTAGCAGGACTCAAGTTTAATGAGCTCTATCCATGGCTGTGACTGCTTACCACCAGAGATATTTGGGTATAAGAGGAAGGGCTATGATTTAGAGAAAGCTCTCCCACAACTAAAAGAACAGCTTCCCTTTTTGAGGAGAGAAAGGAGAGGAAAAAAAAACAACCCCAAAACAAACAATCACTTTTGTTTCTGTAACATCTTAATGATAATCCCAATGGACTGGATGCAGATTGTAAGGAATCAGCCTCAGTCTTACCTGCTGGTTCCTGCACTAAATATTCCATGTACATAACTGTCGGCTTGAGCCAGTGTATATTGGCCTCTTCAGATGAAAGAAAATTGGTGTCGGCAGCCTCCTGAGCACATTTTAATAATCAGCCTGATCATGGGTGCATGGCAGCTGCTCGATTGATGGTGTTAGACAGCGAATAAAGAAAGATGCCAGCAGTGCCCTCAGATCTGACATAACGAGGGAAACATCAGTCATTTGGCTAAAAGGCTCATAAAGGCTCCATCAGCTGTGACACAGGAGTCTGTCTTATGCAAAGCTAATGAGGAAATGTGGCAGTGTTAGCATTCTCTTTAGACAGTAACAAGTTGCGAGTGAGCTGCATTTTAGATGAAAAATCCAGTTGAAAACAGAGCAGTTTTCATGATCTTTGCCTAAATAACATGCTGATGTCTGGGAAAGACTTAGAAATCAAAAGATTTTGAAAGGTGTTTAGGGCAACCATTCCCAATCACGGTAGCCTGTACATTGATTCCCAATAGATATCATGTGTATCAGTACACAAAGCTTATCTCATCCAACTAGACTTCCACCATCCTCATCATGGATCTCAGAATCACTATGGCTGGAAACTGGTGTCCAGTGGCCACCAATTAGCAAGGTCTGAGGATAAAACAGGGCTAAGTGATCTATGCAGACCTGAATGGGAAGTAGTGAAGGCACAGCTGCATAACCCAGTCCTGCACTGGTCTGCTGCTTTGCTCTCCTCAGGGCTTTGAAAGCAGTAGTTTGGAGTCATTTGAGAAGAGCACCCACCTCCACTATGTGAATATTTTAAAGCAGTCATCCTCCAGGATGGTATGAGCAGCTAACACAGGTATTGGGTTGCAGACTCAGACTACAAGAACAGTATACCCAGGAGCTATCAGAAGGGTTGCTTTGGAAAGTAAGGTAACACAGGGAAGTGGAGAAGAGACTCACAGATGAACTTTCACTTTCAGTTGAATTTCCGTTTCTAACAACTTCTTCCATTTCAGCTTCCTAGCATGTTGATATATTACACTAATTATAAAAATGACCTTCTCCCCTTCTACATTTTTTTCTTCCTACCACTGCTCCAGTCAATAGATTTACAGTCTAATGTTATTTCTGTGTATGCCATGAGAGCCATTCCAACAGCAACAGGGCCTTATGAAAAAAACAGTCAAAAGGTAATTAGAAATCTTGCTGAAATGTTATGTTTGTTACGTGAGGATTACAATGAATGATTCAATGAGCCTCAAAGTTCATTCTTAACATTGATAAGTGGGTTTCTGCCAAGAAATGCACAGCTGGTGACAGCAGGGATTCAGGGTTTGGGAGGGACACACACTTCTAAGGTGAAATTGGAGACAGGGATTAGAATCAGAGAAAACAAAGGAGGTCTTTATTCCTGGAAATGTTAAAGTCATTTTTCAGTGGCAAAGGAAATGCCATTTTTATAGCACATACCTAATCTTTCCCTTAGTTTTGATAGCAGATGTTTAGTTATATAGTTAAAAAGTGGGATTCCAGTGTTAGAACAAAGAAAATGGCCATCAGGTTTTCAGTCTTTGTTCCTCGGTCATAAGGAAAATGCATCATGTTGCTGTGGCCTTGTGCATGCCACAGTTTACCTGCACCTCTAGCTCCATTCCAGATAGTTCCAGTCTGAAGTTACACTGCAAATTGCTACAGTAATATACAATGTAACTTGCCGGGAAAAGTGACCCGTTTAAATAACATCTCTTCCAAGACACCATCCCCAGATACTCTGAATTGCTATAAATAATGTTTCATTTTTCTTAGAGGACCATCTCAATTTATTTTTATCAGTCCTCTGAATGTCCATTTACAACAAGTTTCAAAATAATACTCATGAACTACAGCTGCTATTAAGGTTAATTAATTAATGTTTCTGAAGACTGTTGAGATTCTTGAATGAAAGGTTATGTGCTGTGTATTGGTGCTTCACTGTATATTAGAGGGAGGGGAAAAAAAAGAAAAAAAAAAAAGCCTGTTTGCCTATGAAAATTAATTCTCTGGCCTCCTTTTAGACCTCTGTGCTGTAAGTTACCTTTTCTTAACTGCTTTCTTTGTAGTAATGACTTACAGACCATAATACCTTCCCCGCGAAGAGACTTCAAAATTGCACCAGCACTTTGGAACACCCTGACAGCATCAGGGAGTTACACTGCAAATGGCCTGAGTGCATAATTTTTTAACAATAGGGCTTTATTTCTGGTGAAAGTTAATATCACTGAGGTATTTCACTTTTATCTAGCTCCATTTGCACTTCTATTTGCTTGGTAATATGGCCTTGCCAAGTTATACTAATATAAATTATAGATTATTGGTTTGGGACACATTCTTTTTCCAGCTTATATTTTAGAGCTGCACAATCTGTATGTGGCATTCTTCTCAGTTTACTTTCTACAATGTGTCTAGTATAGCCACACTGCCATTTACTATAACATATTAGGTTAAGGGTATATAGCCCCTAGTTTGTGAGAAGCCAGCAAAATTTTCCTGAGAAATAAATGCATGCCCTAAAGCCATTTTTGCAAAATACTAAATGGTAAACAATTACAATGCTTATGCTAAGCTCCATGTTAACAGCCGCATGTATTACAGACTGACATACCGAACATTGATACAGCAGTGTCTGTACAGAACGTATTTAAAACCGTATTTCAAAGCTTGTAACATGCCAACATGCAAATTAATAAATTCTTCTTTCCAAATGTCACCGGCATGGTGATTTCCTGCCAGCCTGAGCGTCATTCTCCTGAAGCAGTAAAAGTAACACAGTCAATCTCCTCTGAATCCTATCTCCCCTGCTTCCTGCAGGGTCCCTGGGAGTTTATGATTCATATTCAAAAAGCTGTACGCAGTAGCCCTTTGGGGATGTATATTAATGAAGAAATTTTCTCACGCCAGATCTGCCTCTTTATTGGAGTACGAAGGGTACAGTCTGTTCTGAGCAGCTTTTTAATTTCTCATAATTAACCCTGCCAGAATTAACATCGGTGGCATCACTGACAGCAAATTAAAGAAGTCACATCAGCAGAGTTAAAGCTTTTTCTGTCTTCCCCTCTCCCTCCTCCCTTCTTCAGCCCCCCCCATTTTGCATGTGTTTAAAGAAGAAAGTTCTCAAAGTCTGTCAAGACGATCGTCCTGTCATTGCACTAAGAGCCCTGCTGGGATAGGTATGATTAGAGCATTTTCAGACTTCCCTGCTGCTAATACCAACCTATTTCAGCTCTTAACTGGCCACGTGCCATGTAGATTTGTGGCAAAGATCCACGGTTTCAGTTTCTTTCGCACTATGAGGTACAGTGGTTCACCCGATCTCCACTGTGAGCCGATGGAACCAAGATCTAAAGCCCACTGCAGCATTCAGACAGTCTCTTCTAGTCACAATGTATTAAAAGACAGATCAGCTGTGCTTTGAGCCTCTTTAATCTAGCTTCACACCAGCCCTTTTACACAATCCTGGACAGATGATGAAAACAGACTATGAACACCAAGATAACCAAACAAACACATTTTTTTCTTCTGTTAAGCCAGAAATAAATGTGTTACATTGTGATATTTCTGCAGCCACTTAAATGTAGAACTTCAGAGAAGGAGAAAAGGGATGGACTATCAATTTCCTACCCGATTTTCTCCACTGCACGTCTGAGAGGAGAGAGGGATTCCAGAGCAAGCCCGCCACAGTGAACGCCACTATAAGAACCCACCCACCCACCCACCCTGAGTGCTCTGAGAATCAAGACTCTAGAGGTCAAAACCTAGACTAGCTTACACAAAACATTTTGCCCTTTGTTGCCTCTTTTGGTGAAAACTAACAAATATAAAGTTGAAAGGTCCAGCAAAGGCGAGATATGATAATACTGCTGCTGTTACAATCATATGTGAAGCACCAATAGATGAACTAAAAAAAGCACTCTTCATTCACCTACCTACCAATTTCCGTGGAAATCATATTTATTGATCCTCCTATTCCCTCAGTCTAATCATAGCCTTTCTTTAGCAATGAATGAAACTTGTGATCACGGCTTTCTGCAGGAAAGAACCTAACCCCCATATGTTCCTTCCCCAGGATCATGCCAGGAGATGACGATTTTAATAGCCCAGAAGGGGAATTCCCAGTACTACTCTACACTCACTTCTTTTCACATTGTCTTCTTCCCAGGGGTCTGGCATCGCACCCTACTTAAAACCTCCAAGCACTAGAACACCTGCCTGGACTTCAAAATGTCCCTGTAAAGAAAGATGCAAATTTGGCAGAATACGGCATGTGAACTATCTTCCTGGCACACATTATTGTAACGTGTCAGTCTAAAAGCCCAAATCCACAAAGCCAATAATGTTTTCAGAGATTTGATGGCTTAAGAACATGAATAGGGATTTTCATCAATAGGGGGTAGAAGTCAGGGAGAACACAATGGTTACGAGCAAGCATGTGACAGCTAACAGAGGTGCACACACACTCGCCTCGACAAACCACAGGCTGCATTGTAAAAACCCTGCAGTTGGTGTAGCATTGGAAATACGCCAGCGCAACCAGAACGACGATACGCGTCTTGCATTGTCATCTGACTTGATAGGCACTGTTCGAACACAATCTGTGAGTAATTTTAGTTTGCCACAGAGACCACCAGAGGGTAAGAATCTGATTTATATTCAGCGGTCTGAAAGGTCGCAGCAATGATGGTGCTGTAGATTACTTGCAGATATGACAGCCGCGTCAATTGTTTGAGACTATAATATTGTGTTTGTGCGTGTCTCCGTATATAAGAATACATGTATAGTTCGGTGAGAAGGCAACCGCTAAATAACTTTCTGCATTAAAACTGGGAGACAACTGGATTTTTGCAAAAGCTGCCATTAAAATCCTACTTCTGTGAATAGGGAAGAGTAACAGCCCTGAGTGGGAACAGGTTAGGATAGTACTGGTACCACAAACGAAGGTTCCACCTTCGCAATGGAAGGAGGAAGATACACAGCACTAACATGCTGGAGTCACGGGCAGAAGAAAGTAAGGAGAGCCAAACAGGCCCAGAAAACAAGCTCTTCAATTGCTTGGCATTCCTATGTGGTCCAAACTGCTTTTGTGGGATTGTCAATTTGACTCGTCAGTAAACTGTCTTGCATACAGCTACAGTCCTAGACCATATTCTTCTCCCCCTATAACTTCTCTAATCACTCAAAAAATCTGAAGGACGCTCAGCATTTTAATTAACTCCCTGTGACTCTTCCCAGAAAACACTACAGTTGAGAAGATTATCAACTGCATGGGATTTCTGGGGTTGAGTCCTGAAAGTCCTTGGGTAATTACAAGATGTTTCCAATAGGCAACAGACATTTACACATCTTCCTGAGTTGGCCCTCTTGACTACTTCCATCACTAACATACATCTTTTTAAAAGTCTACAGATGGACAACTTAGCTGGGAGTGCTGTAGCTTAATAAGCCAGAAAAGAGCAAATACACATGAAAAGGAACAGCCAAACAGTGCTCAGAGTGACCAGGAAAGTATTTAGAGCTTAGTGTAGAAAAATCTCTGAAGCCATTTGTTCTGTCTATGGCTGCAGTAAAAGAAAAAGCAACAAGGACACAGAGATGCATCAACAAAGGGCTGCAATACAAATCATAGGAAGTGAGATGATTTCTCTAATAACTACTTCACAACTGGAATTCTGTCCACAGTTCTAAGCATCACAGAAGTAAGTTTGTTTTACTGTAGAGGGGGTGCAACTTTAAAAACCTTGAACCACCTTGGATACTTAAAGATTTGTTGTCAAGACAGGCTAATGTGAGTGAATTTATCCTTGCTAGGAAAGGGATAACTTTGAAATAACTGAACAGAGGTATTTAAAATGCTCCTAATATGAAATGAAATATAACAGAGAGATGTGGGGAGAGGGGGGGGACCTGTTCATTACCAGTTTAAATAAAACAACACCACCACAAAACTGTGGGCATCATTTCACATTTGGAAATAAAAAGCCAGTATCTGCTATCAGTGACAGCTATAAACTTCAGTGAACACTGCAAGTGTGCATCTAATTAAGGAATCTGGATCACAAAATGTTAAAAATCATTTTGCTTAGAGAGTAATGAATATGCCATATTATGCTGCCAAGTAATATTACTGCCACAAAGTCTCGATGAGTTTATGAAACAGAGTGATATTTTTATTAGTAGAGAGTAGATTGAAAGAGAGCAACAAAACAAAATGAGGATGAAAAAAGGTAAAAAGAAAGAAGGCTTACTGGGCCAAATGGCTTTTTTATGTCCATAAATTGCTAAGTGTTCATCTAATTAATTTCCCAATTCAAACAGCCAGAAATAAAGAACAGAGGTTTTGAGTGTGCCGTGAACTCAGGGAGAGACTCTGTAGACTTGGACAAATAATAGTATAAAATGGTTTATGAAACCAGAGGGTTTATGGTCTATAAATAACTTCCATGTATTTTTATTCTTTACACGTACAATATTACTGAGGACTGGATGATAGCTTTTCACTGCTGCCTGGTTGACTTCTTCCACATACACACCCAAGGTAATGACGATATTGATCCTGAAGAGACATTTTTTGAGACAGATAAAAAAGCCACACAACTGAACTAATAGAAAGGGCCTAGCAACTTTGTGGTAAATCTGTAGTCCTTTAAGTGAACAGCAATTGGCTATACAGTTTAAAACCTACATCCTATTTCCTTCAGGAGGCTGGGATGAAGGAAAAAAAAGAAAATGAAAAAAAAAATAGAGTAAGACATCTAAAATATTACTTGGGGCAGTTAGTGCCTTTAACAGCCCTTCAGATCTCTACCATGTAAATTTCTAGGCATCCATATATTATTTTAATGCAAAAATACATAAGATACATGTATTTGTCAATGTAAACAAGAGATTCACTGAGAAAAGGCTTCTGATCTTTAGGACTTACAGCATGCTCTTTTTGGCTAAATGTGCAATTCAAAACGTGCCTAATTCCTAAAATCCATATATGTGACACTGCCTGGGTTTCCATGACTACTGCTCTGAAAACCATATTAATTATTCAAGAGGTCCATGCCATTCTCCCCGCGTTCCATAAGGAATGCTGGGAAGCACTGTCTGCCTTTATAGAGCAATACAGAAATTTAAATGGACTGCATCACTGGCTCTAAATACTACAGATATTTTCTTGCAGCACTATGACATCTGCATGATAGGTCCCATAAATATTATTTAAACACTCCAGTACATCAGTTAAAAAAAAAAGCAAACCCTAAAACCAGAAAAACTCTCCTCTTCATTTTTTTTTCTTCTATGTTTCAACAATCTTCAAAAAGGTGCTTTAATTCTAGTCTCCGTTTATTATCCTGATATAATCCTATTTCAAACAAAGTCAACTAGCTTGCATGCAGTAGGGATTAATCCCCAATGTTTTTCTAGAGGATATAGTTTCAAATGGTGAAACTTGCATTACATCAAATTTCTCACATCAGCTGTGACTAACCAGCTGCTTGCCATATCTGTTGATCTCTGTATGTTTTAATAACCGTAATCAGTGCAAGGAACATTCTTTACAGATAACGTTATCAAAACACGCTGTAACAAAGTAAGGAATGTCAGTGTTCAAGCAGTACATACCACCGCCGACGTCCTGTCACAGCGAAACGATCAGTGCCAATCACAGGAGAGCAGCACGGGCGCATTACGGGGCCAATTACTTGAAGGCAGAGAAGAAAAGAATGTGGGCCAGATCTTCTCCTCAGTGGAAGCAAGACAATAGAGTTACCCCAGATTTATACCTGTGTGACTGAAAGCATAATCTGGCCCAGCATCAATCTTCCCGACACAGAGTCGCTTGGGATCTCAGATTGGCATATATGCAATACTCAGGCAGCCCTCATGGAAAAAGTCCATAGAACATAAGAGAAAATGATAGCTTTTCTGCAGAATTTTCTAAGTCAAAGCACCGTATAAAATGCCACTGCTGAGATATAGTCTACATCTCCATTAAATGCTCTATATTCCTCCCATATTTTAGATGCAAAAATTCTCTATTAATGTCTATATGTTTTGGGAACATTTTTCTGTTAAAAAACAAAAACAAAAACAAAAAACAACCATCAAACCAACCCAAACTAAAATCAACCACTGTTTATTTTTTCTTTCCAGAACCTCCAAGTTGCAGCCCTATTACATTCTCCAGTAACATCTACAGAATGTCTAAACATGCCACTGACCTATTACTTAAAGTGGAAATTTAAATGCAGTTGGTTAAGGTGAATCTGAATTTCCTTAAAGCATGAAAACAGCTGCTTTTTTAGTCCTGTCACCACATAAAAAAGCCAAGCGAACAACAGGGAAAACCGAGCTCCAGAGCCAAAGCCTATCAAAGCCAGAATACCAGATCCCAGACTGATCCTCCCTGAGCACGATCAAATACACAAAAGTAAACTAACCAAAAAAGTGCAGAAATATTATTGTCTCAGCACCATGAGGGGAAACACCACACCTCTGCAGGTCTCTCCCAGTGTATTGGCTCTATGTGGTGGTACTCACAACATTTTTCAAGCTGGTCTGCATCCTGACGTGGGTCACGAGTGTAGCAGCAGTGCAGGAACAGGACCCAGAACTGAGATGGCAGTTTTGTCTGCTAACATCCCCCATCCTGCATCACACACTTAGGCTCTCTCAACATCTCCCTCCTTTCCTAACGTTTGCTGGATGACCATTTCTTCCCCTTTAGCTACATACAGCACCTAGCACAATCCTCATCCTCCCTCAGTTTAGCTGGAACATCAAGACAACGTTATAATACTGCTAATATACTATTACATACAATAATAATTCCCAGGTGCCTATTTCCAGGGTTTGTGTGTGTGTTTTTTTTTAATCTTCCTTCCAAACACATTTCACTAACAGGGCACCATCATTACTATTATTATTTACTATTCAGATTGCAGCTCTGGCGCCCACAGTGTGCGTTCTTTATTACTCCCAAGTTCTCACTTGCCATACAAAGTGCTCCATCCAAATACAGATAAAAAGTAATTTCCTCAAGAGCAAGGTGTGAACTGAGCATACTTAATTGTGCACTGTTATATCAACTGTATAATGTTGCAATAAAATTCCAAAACAATGTGATTAAAAATTATACCAAATGAGGATACCAAGGTGCCATAGCCAGTCAAAGCACATTTATCCAATCTAAATTATATGCTAAGCAAATAAAATAAACATGCAATTTGCTAATTAAAGTGCACTCTCATGTATCCTGTAACCACCATAAATTATACAGCAACACTTAATTTTTTGACTGTTTAGCAAGGTTTATGACTGCTTTACTAAATGAAACACAGAGTGAAGAGGGTAAGTTAGTAGGAAAGCACTGCTTTTCCCCTCCCACTTCTTTTTAGATGTAATTTTTTCCATAAATTTTTGTTTTGTTTGTTTTAAGAATCACACCTTCCTGCAATGGTATCTTAATTTTACTGTGGATCTTCTCCACTTTTACTTCCAAAGTGTATGTTCCACCTGTTTCAATGACACCTGTTCACTTTTGCAAATTTTTTCTAGTAGGGAAGTCAGAGCATTTTGTTTACCCTATTTGAATAAGCCTTTAGCAAGGATTCAATACTCAAAAGTCCTCATATTTGGTCAATGACAAGAACGGTGGGGTTTTTCCCCCCCCTCAAATAAGATGAAGATTTTCAATCAAAAAAAAATAAAAAATAAAAATTGAGTTTCACCCAAAACAGACTGCCCAAATCACAAATGGCAGCTGACTGGGTTCTAGCTCAGTCTGTGAGCCTTCCATCATCTGGAGTCAAATGCTGAAGGCATTCCTGGATTCCACTCAAGGGGAACCGTGAACACTCGGGGTTTGTTTTCTTTTAAAATATAAGAAAAGTCTCAGACTCTCTGTTTGCCTGGCAACCAGGCCAGCTGTGTTTCAGACTTCTCAGAAACAATTTTTTATACCAGAATATTGTCAGCTAAAGAGAAGAAGGGGTGGGGAGGTGGAAACCACTGTTCAAGCCCTGTCTCTTCTCAATTGCTTTGAGGCTTCTCTGAAAACTACAATGGCATTAGTTATGGGATCTGACTTATCCCAATTCCTCCCTTTACCATTTTCCATACCTCTTCTTCCCTTTGCACTCACATGAAAGGCAAAATGCCACTACTTAATAGAGTATGGAAGTAGTTTGTTTTCATATTCATGCCCAATACCCAAAGATTAATATTCCTCAAAATTGTCCATTTATGTGAACTTTAGAAACTATGACTAATGTGCTCTTCTAACTTAAAATAAGAGCAGACTACAGGCCAACCTTTGTATTTGGCCAATGTTATTCCTAACAATAGAACAGAAATTAATGTTCAGTGGCATTAGTATTGGAGCTGATGTTCTGTACCCAACAGTTACCTGCAAGCTCCCCAACTATCATACTGGTACACTAAACCCTCTATAAGGTAAAGTTAAATCATGGACTACTTAGCTTTCCTGGATAGGAGTGCTGGTGAGACAGTCTGGCAGATTCTGATGCATTCTAAAGAATGCAAATCCAAACCAACATACAACCGCCAAGACAATGCAAGAATTTTATGGAACTCTAAAGATGATTAAGGGCAAGAAGATCTTTCAACACAAGTTCAGTATCACTCCATGAAACCCCAAATGGATGTATCCAAACAGGGTACAGAAACTGCTACTGATACAACCTTCTTACAAAAGTCAAAGTGCTGTGTTGGAAATGGGCAACATTAACATCCTAATTTCAATAAATTCATTCAAAAGTTAGAATCTTTGCAGAGATGCTTTTTCTAGAATATCCTAGAAATCAATGCATATGCTAGAAGACATTTAGCAACAGATCACAGAATCATTCAGGTTGGAAAAGACCCTTGAGATCCATCCATCTGCCCAACCATCAACCCCACACTACAAAGTTCTCCCCTACACCACATTCCCCAGAACTATATCTAAATGACTCTTAAACACACTCAGGGATGGTGACTCAACCACCTCTCTGGGCAGCTTACTCCAGTGCCTGACCACTCTTTCTGTGAAAATTTTTTTTCCTAATGTCCAGAGTAGGGCTTCTTACAACAAAACAACCGAGAAACACTTTCTCCAAATCTTTTTGTTGCACGTTAGAATAATGGTATTGTTTCATACATGTCTGCCTTTCTTCCTTTCAGCAACTGAGATGAGTACATTTGTACTTTGTTGGTTATGGATGCCTTTTTAATTGGTATTGCTTTGCTGGGAGGATCACTGAGTTAGCTGCTTTATGCACAGTGCTGCCCAATTTGCAGTTTTGCTGCAAGATCTTTTCCCTTAGAAATACTCCTAAATTCCTGTCTACAACGAAAACTGCCTCTCACCACAACACAGAAACAGTTCTGCTATCTAATCTGCCTCCTGAAACCTTGCCTAAAGACAGCTCCTGCTTCATTGGTAATTTATTTTTTGGAAAATGGAGGGAAAATGCATTTCTTTTTGTCTTACAGACCATCCTTTTTCTAATTTTTCCTGCTGACTGGCATTTAATAATATTGCTTCTGCAATGAACAGAAAGCATTAGACTCCTCTGAAAACAAAATATCACAATTTTTAATACAAAAAAAAAGCAATTTCTTTTTCTTACACATGT
Source organism: Pedionomus torquatus (assembly GCA_013398155.1). Taxonomy (NCBI): domain Eukaryota; kingdom Metazoa; phylum Chordata; class Aves; order Charadriiformes; family Pedionomidae; genus Pedionomus; species Pedionomus torquatus. The sequence continues at coordinate 307,117 of VZRU01009345.1, forward strand.
ACAGAGATAAGTTAGCTAGAAAATACACATTATGCCTTGCCCATGGGGAGGTGTGACACCACCTCTCAAATTCGTGATTCTGCCATGTGATGTAAAATAATTTTAAGTACTAGACAGAAACAGTTCCTACAAGCCTGCAGGTTTAAGGATGAATTGGATTTTCTACTCTCTGAATTACGTCTCCACCTGCTTTGATTTTTGAAATTGAGACCAGATATTGGACTAAGGAAGATCATGCCAACAGTTTGTGAAGCCAGTGCCCATCAAAAAGATGTGGTGGTTTTAAACTGAATGGCCCATGTCAGTAAGTACTGTTAGGCTTAAACACTCCAGTCCAGAGACACGATGTGCTGAGAGAAAACAGCAGATGCATAATTTAAGGTTATAAAATGGATTTACTTAGCATAGGTGAGGTTCTAGACTCCATAATATTTGGTCCAGCTGCTTATCACACTTAGGACATCTACATATGACCTTCTTCAATCCCTCCTCCTCTACTGCCTGGCTCAGAAAAATCAATAGTGCTTTGTTGTAGGGTTATGAGAAATTTCAGAAGTGCAAGATAAGCTACTCTCTCAGTTCAAGCTTAATAGCCAGTGGAGCTCAAGGGAACCCACAATTACCAGGGCTGTGGCTCACTATTTCTGTGTTGTTATGACTTAAGGATATCTTGATGCCAGAAAAAAAAAAAAAATAGCTGCCATCATTTCCAAATTTCTTTCTGTAAGATGCCTACATGTCCTGTTCTGGGAAAGGCTACCTCTGAGGCCTGAACTCTTGGACAAATGGAATTGGAAAGCCCCCCATCTTGTCTTCCTCCTCCCAACATATAACCACAAACTTATTTTTAAAGAAAAAACCAATGGGAGAAAATACTTTTAATTACTTTTGAAATTATTTAGAAGCCGCCATTTCATAGGAAAAAAACATAACTTAGTTACAATAAAACTCAAGCACCTTGTTTATAGAGCGGGGCTCTTCTCTGTTTTACCACTGTAAAGCCAAAAGTGACACCACAAGACTGAATTGTATTACACCAGATTTCCAGAAAATAAAGGAGACCGCAACCCCGCCTGTTGACCTCTGTGGGATTTTTGCCTAACTGATTATTGCAAGATAAAGCCTTTTGACATAAAGAGGAATGAAGCTGAATTTTAAAAGAAAAACGTGTTAACAGAAACTGCAAAGCAATTATCTGATTACTAATAGGAAGAGGTACAGAGCCACGATGTATAATGTTCAAGGGATTATCCAGCTTTGAACAATGCTTGCTTAACAGCTGCTACCGAACTGTGGTTTGTGCACTTGGCAGAGAGTTTCATTAATGATAATCTATAGCGTTTACAGCCCATAGGCCTCTAAATATGTTAAGAACCTTTTTTATTTGTGTTTTATAATCCTTTTCCCTTATGTTTTATGTTCTTCTTTATATTTTTGAGATCTGAGGAGGTTTATGTTTCAAAATGATTCATTCTGCTCTGACAACTGCAGAGCAAGATTGCAGTAAATGTTCCCTTGTTATCAAGACTATGTATTTATAAACAGAAAGGAAAACCATCTAAATTCATACCAGGGTTTGGATCACCACCAGCTAATACATTCAGATGCCAATATACAGTGCTCCATTGTTTACATGCGAAAGTAAATGTCAAACAAAGGTGTCTTCGCCAGTTACTACATATTCCTCAGTCACTTCTTGGACCTGTCAGGTTGCAGCAAATTGAAACTGCCTTATTTTTGACATTGCATTTGACCTGAACTTCATTTAAAAGAAACCTGCAATTATTTTAAAGGTACAGTATTGATTAAGACTTAGATTTGTTTTAGAATTTGTTTTTTCCCTAATCTGCTCTGTATGGCAACACTTAATTGATATTAGAAAAACAGAACATAATTAAGAATATAACTCTGCTGTGGAGAGGATTATGTTTTATGTAGTATCCTAGGAAGATCATGATTCTTACAGCCAAGTCACTAAGTCCTGGCTGTAATCATTTTGATACACCGTATTTCAATGGCCACAATCTTGTCACGATAAACCCAAAGGAGATGATTGGTTCAAAGCAATCAGCATAGTTAATTTTGACACAGGACAGCACACTTCTCCTTCAGTATTTTCCCCCTCTTTTGTCCTCTCCCCCTTTTTAACATCTGATTCGTGCAAGTTCCCGTTGCGGCTGGTTTCCTGTCTCAGTGATGCTCAGCTGCCGGGAGCCCTCCTGCCAGGCTGCACTCCCTGGGGGATGTGGCAGTGCAAAGAGCTCTCTTCACCCACAGCAGTATGAACCAGAAACTCCCAGCGATGTGTTATCCTCATTCCAGCTGGTATCACAGGGGCATGAACACCGCATCTCAAGCCGCTAGAGGGTTTTTTCTTTTACACTGGCCCTCCAGTGTGCTGAGCTGCTGAGCCAGCCTCACTAAAATGTACACTTGAAAGAAATCCTCTCCCCTCCTGATCACTATTGGTTTCTATAGAAACAAGAAGGAATCTCTGTTCTTCTCTAAATTTTTCCCCTAATGCTTTTTGCAGTACTGTATGAAACCTTTTTTTAATTTATTTTTTTTTAAGACTCCATAGCTCTCCATTTCTAACCTCATTCATCCAATTAAAGAACAATAGATTAGATAAAAAATGGGCATGGGGTTTAAATTTTAAGCAACTCAATCCTATGCATTAACTATCTGTGGTCAATCCATCTCTCCTGGGTCATTTTATGACTCAAGCATTTCAAAGTAAATACTTTAAAACAACGGTACATCACAAGAGTTAAAAGGGGTCAAGAGGATATTTACTTAACCACTAGTTGACTTTTTAACTTAGAAATATTTCAGCAGTTACTGTATTTAAGTGAAATCCGTCTCCTCAGAATCCCCATAAATTACTCTAAAACTCCAGGGTTTCCATCCACATTGTGAGTCATCACCCCAATGCCTGCAACTTCTTATTATTTAGATAACTGTGATGTTTGCTTGCTTTGTTATTGTGCCCTTCTCCAGAGACTACATTTGCGCAGGAATTGCTAAGGCTTGTAAATATTGTATCTGCCTTGTTGTAATCACTAGGCAAATATACTTGCACTCAGTTATATAAAAAAAGAAAAACAACCCTAAGAGCTGTTGAGCCATGAAAAATTTCTCTAACGGAGGTCTGACTTAAAAAAATTAGATAAGAAAATCTTTACAGCAAATACACTAACAGAGACAACACTAGCCAGAAGTGGAATCAGTAATACAAAGACATTATTTGGGAACTACTGTTTTCCCCTATCAGAGAAAAAGGAAGCATTAATCATTATTCTCACCATGATGATGCAATATAATGCTTTTTTTTATGAAAACAGTAATGGGCACTCATTTTCAGTGCACATAAATAACTTTCTTTTATAGTCAACTCATATTTACTCACACGTTTACTCGGAAAGTTTAATATTCATGCACACACAAATCACTTACTGGAGGTAGCAAGTTGAACTAAACAGAATAGAGGTTGATTATATTAGGCGATTGCAGATGGGACCAAATTGATTCCTGATGTCGTTATAACACAGCAAAGTGACACACAGGACAGCTTCTGTCCTGCGAGTTTGAAGGCAGCATTCAGTACAATACTGGGTTTGCTACTGCTGCTACCGCACCAGCGCTCTCTGCTTATCAGCAAAGATGCCAATGGGACAGTCGTGGAGCTGCAATCTCTGAAGTGTTATTTGTTTTCTCAGCCTATGTGAGCTTTGGTTCATTTTCACTTTAAATGAATTAAATTCCTTCTGCAGGTGCTAAGAATATTATGAGAGCTGTAAACTGAACAAAGTGCTGTGTCAGATTCAACCCTACTTAAACTGTAAGTCAGCACACAATTCTTGTACCACTATAGATATTATGTTATGGCTTTCAGCATCATCTTTGAGGATCTAGCACAATAACGTACAGGACTGAGGTCACCTCCAAGCCCTTGACTGGTCTAGTTAAGGCCTTTGTGCAAAAAGGTATTTTTTCTCAGAAAGAGAAGAAAAGAAAAACACTTATTGCATTTTTTCTTTCAATAAATAACTTGTCTCATTTTTTAATCTTTTTTTTCTTGTTAGATTCAACATGGCAGCTCCAAACACAAAACTCCTAATTCATTGTAGAAGAACTAAATAGAGAAACATGCCATGGTTATTTTTTGCAAAACAGTATCATCATAGAAACAGCTGTTCAATATTAATTGTTTTACACTGCCAGAGAACTAGTCCCATAACTAACATATTTTCAATTTATTATAAAAAAAATTGCCAAGTGTTTGCTCCATGGGCACTAGAAGTCATCAATTTTCAGAGGTTTCATTTCGTTTTACCATAGAAAAACATTGTGTGTGTACAACAAACCATTTTCAGCATCAGATTTCATGCCACTTTGGAACAATCCTACATCATGATAAAAAAAAGCAACAAAGGCAAAGCCAAAAATAAACAAAAAACCCAACAGTCCCAGCACAGACTGGCACTCCTCAAAGGCTAAAGAGAAAAAAAAATATGTATATGACTGGATTTCCTACTCCAGTGCTCAGCAGTCAATGACACACTGATATTAAGAAGGATGGAAATATCAATGGCCAATGTCTGGTGATCTGCCAAAAAATTGTGTGGTACCTACTATGCATTTTCTTTTTCTGCCTCTTCAGGGAGAATGAGCTCTCTACAACTTCATGCACAGACATCTATTTCAAGGGACATGTTGATCAAAATGGGGGCCTAAAAATTTCACGTCAAGAACCAGAAAAGAAATGTATGTCACAGCTAACCGCCACTGTCATATCTAGTGTTCAACAGACATCAAACTCAAAGTCAACAGATGTATAGTACAAAAGAGTGCAGGATTTACATTATTAGCTAATTGTTAGTTCAAGAAAGCTCTGTGCAAGTAGGAAATCTCTCTCTGCCAACATCAGACTATGCTGAGGCTTATTTGTCCCTTATGGCAGTGGGGGAAGAAAAGCCATCTTATTGAAATTATACAACTTTTAGACGGAGCAGGGAGGAGGGGAGAGGGGGTGGAAAAACAACCCAACAACAACAACAAAAAAAATCAACTTTACAAGCAGATACTCTTTATTTTGCTAACAGCAGAACAGGCTTTCATTCTTAACCTTATTCCAGGGTTTACCTGACATATGACTCCAGGTCCCACTTGCGTGTGGCCATCTGCAGCTCTCCTGAACACAGTTAACTGAACCCACTGCCTATTTGCTGTGGCCGCTATTACAAGATTACGTAGCAAAACAAGAATATCCAGTTGTTGGTCATTGATTTATCTATAAAACAGTAACTGTAAAAATGATAGAAGAGGTTCTGTACTAGACAGTCTTGTGAAACAGTTTATTACTTAAGCATTAATGACCCGTTTAGAGGTCTTTACTGGTCAGGTAATGACCAGCTAAAGGAGTTAAGGGCCCGAGGCAAAGCACTCTAATAAAACCCTGCATACAGCATGTGTTTGGTTCCTCCAAATTCTATTAGGAAAGAGAAGCGTAAAGGGTAATGAAAGACATGTCCAAGAGGCACTCATATCAGCCCTCTCATTTTATATTTGGCATAACACACATGGCCTTATTCCAGCAGCACAAATCATTCCTTGTTTATACTACCACCTATCACAGAGAAGAGCAGTAACTACAGCCGAAAACAGCCAGTCATGTTACGGACCCTGTTGCTTTGAGCAAATAAACCTTCCTCCAACCAAAGGAGCTGGTCCTACCACTTGAACACCCAGTATCCTTTGCACCTACAGATAAGACGTGCTCGAAAGAAAAAGGTGGCAGCCAATACACTACCAGGCATGTCAGCCAGTCCTGCCGATCCTAAATCCTACTCTAGGAATGTTAAGGGTGAAGGGATTAAGTGTTTGCTGTATTCCTATGCGTTTCTACTCAAATAGGAATGTCCAGTTGCTTTTTACTGTTTGCATTATAAGCAAAGGCATATTAAAACAGGCGTTTAATATTGATAACTCCTCTCTAAGACTGAGGCGGAACAGCTGTATATATATACTTGCCAGTAAATTAGAAGCCAAGGGTTGAAACAGTACCCAGGGCCTCACTCTTGGCTTCAGAGGCAGGTAAAACACTCAGGCCCACATAACCGCATCTTGCTATTACAGCCCCACAGCATCATTGATTTTGGTCCTGATTTATGGCATCATTTGTTCTTGATAAGAGCCACTTGCCAGCACTACTCAGAAAAAAAGTAAAATACAATCTAAGAGTGGAAATTAGAAAGAATACAGGATAACAGACTAAGAGCTGCTAGTAAAACTCACAGAGATTCCTGCATTAGGAAGATGAGATGATCTAGGTACAAGCAAGTTTATTTGCTCAGCATTTATTACCGTCTCATCAACAGTGAAGTGAGGATAAAGAACATTCTGATGACTTAGTCAAAAAGTCACTTAATTTCACTGTTGCTTCAATAAGTACAGTATATTTTGAATGTTTAGTTTAAAAAACACTTCCTAGTGTTTATGTGACTAATTATAAAATCTTCTTTAGAGCATTTCCAATTTTTTGTGTAAACAGCCTTTTAAGCCATGCTCAAGGATTATTTCAGACCTTAACAATCTTTCGTTGCAGCTAATCATACAAACAACATGTTAAGCCAAATTTAAGTTTAATTCTTATACCAAGTAGAAAAAATGGTGGCTTAATGCTGACATCTTCCAGCTTTCAAGGTCAACTATCTCAGTGCTTGATTTCAGACCATCTGAAGTGATCATAACGTAGTCTACGCATTTACTGAAATTAAATTTCCCAGCAGAAGTGGGCAGAGTAGAAAACATACACAATAATAAATAGATACGATTATTTCTACAGCTATATACTTTGAAGTGCTAACGATACAAAAATAAAATTCAGACCCTAATGAAAAGTTGATGCTGTGCATGCAGCGCAAAGCCTGAATTCAAATCAGAACGTTCATTCATTTCTTTAGAGACAAATTATAAACTTTTGCAACACAGGGTTAACAGCAAAAGTGCTGACACAACAGTAAGTATATAGTGGCGCCTGCAAGCAGCGCTATAATTAATCTAAGTGTACTGTCATTACACTAAACGCTGCTTCTGCAGGATCATTCCAAATCATGAGGCACTTTCCCTCTTTCTCAGATAACATGCAGTTTATTTCCAATCATGTACATTTCCAGTCGTGGCATGATTTGCTAAAGAACATTAGGTCTTGAAGCAATATCTTAATCAAATCAGAATTTTCTTCTGTAAAACAAATCTTTGGCTTTTGGAGAATTAGTAACATCTAATGCCTTAGGATAGAGATGTGAAACTGTGAGCTGAAATATGCACTGCTGGAGACCATACTCAGCCTCCTTGCTTCTAGCCATTTACAAGTACATCTATCTAACCTCCTACCTACACACCTACACTTTATATGGTCATAAACCACCAATGCAATATCTAAATTATACCCTGAAAACTCCAGGTTTGAAATGGGTTGTATGAAAATTCACCTCATGTGGTTTATTCATTTCTGCAAGAATAGAAGGCGCTCATTCCTTTTGGACGGAACTCATTTAAACAAAGCCCAACAGCAAACACCCATAAATTAAAGCATTATTGGTATTTATGCAAAGAGATGCATGTAAACCGAGTGAATTCTGTGTAAAAGGCTTTAAAAAAAGGAAAGAAATAGAATCTTGCATATAATACACTAATTGCATTTATGAAGTTATTCAGTACTTTGAGAATTAATACTCTCAAAGACGTACCACAAGGGAAGAAAAAACTGTACCCTGTCTGGAAACCTTTTTATTCACATGTATTCAAAATTTTTTCCCCTACTGCCTCCCACATCCACTGAAGTCATACTGCCTTAATAAACTAAGAGAATACGGGAACAAAATGAATTTCACTATATCTATCCAAAGGTGGTAACTTATAATGGATAAACTTCTATCCAGAATATATTCACTTTACTTCAACATAAGATGTTTGAAACAATAGCCTGCTTCAGGAACTTTATGAACAAGCTACTATGATTGTCCTTACAGAATTGAATTATATATACCAGAATTACTTGGGTTTTTACTTTTGATATGCAAGTAATTGATTAAAGACCAACTGGAATTCTACAACAGGATTTCTGTAACAGCGACATTAACACAGAATTGTTATGCTATATTTGTATTTATATTTATGGCAAGATTAGAAGCTACGGCCACTGGGCCAGCAGAGACTACTGAGTTATTCAGCATTTGCAAATTGCAGAGTTGCACCAGTGAGAACTGGATAAAACATCTTTAGAACAACACATGTTTAAAAGTCATTAACACCAGCAAGCAGAAGCAGCACAATCGTTCACGCTGACTATTGTGGTGCAAAGTCAAAATATGTTTTTCCACCAATGTACATATTTCATCTAGCAAACAAAGAGTATTTCAGTACATATACATACACATATACATTCAGAGAAGCCACAAAACACGCCTGATGACTATTCCACATTTCAAGAGCGAATAATGATTACAGACATATGGTCTTAGCCTACAGCGTGTCAAAATCTAGAGCAAAGTAATATAAATAATCATACTTATTCTTTCAAATCTAAAAATGGCAGTCCACAAACATTTTAATTTAGCAGTAATTTTGTCCCCTCCTTGTGTTGATAGTGGCATTCTTGCAACTGTACAGGCAGATAGATCAGGAAATTAATCTGGCTTCTAAGTAATTTCCCCCCCCCTCCCATTCCCACCCCAACCCTCCAAAAACAAATAGAGAGGATGCTTTCAGCAGGATCATTTGTTTGATCTGACTCACAACATGACATTCTAAAACCTGGTCCCAGCACAAGGCAGACAGGGTAAATCCGGAAGGCAGAACAGCATTTGTCCTGGCAGCCTGTACATGTGTCAGGTTTAAAGTGAATGAAAAAGCATACCGACAATTGACAATGTCCAGGCTGAGGACACTTTACAGATGCTTAAAAAAACCCATATATATCCAAACTCCATTATCCCCTTTGTCTTTTCAAGCTTTCCAACTATCACCTTTGGAATTCCAAACTACCTCTGGCTCAGATAACCACATATAAAACACATCACTGTAACAATTAACAACATGACCATGTCCTCTAGGCCAGGCAGCAGTAGCACATCAGGCTAGATCCTTTAGAACTGGAATGGCCAAACTACGCCAGCTCTGTTACAGCCTGTAGGCATACCTGGAGTAAGGAAAACTAACTTCAGTAACATCTACAGAACGCATTCATCAAGTCCACAAGTTTGCTTGGAGGGTAATTCCCTTAAGTATAGGCATTGCCAGAAAGCTGCTAAAGAATAACATCTGAGGCTTGCGTCTTAAAATATTCAGAAAAGAGGTGATCAAGGGTGCACTGTCCTCTGTTGACTGAAGAAAGACATCAGCACTAGGAGATGAGGAGTTAAGTTGTGTGGAAGGTCAAATTCCACCATCAGCCGCATGTGGGTACCCCTCCACATGACCATGAGAGCACAGATGGGCACAGCAGGTTTTGGGAGCCAAAGACAGGTTCTCAGCTACTGCCTCCACATCTACTTAATCCACCTTTGTGCGTCCTCAGCAGCATGCAAGATCTGCTAAAACCAAAAGCAATGGGAAGCAACTAGTGCTTCAAATGCAAAGCACCCCTCTGCGGTGCGAAAGTCATGATCACGTAAGTCCTACTGAACCTCACAGGCAAGACATACACACCCACGTCACAACAGCAGCTCACATCTGTCAGCCAAGTCTAGAAGCAGTGATCCTGGCTATTTTGTCCAATTCTTACCCGCTAGAAAACATACAAACACTTCAGACCAAAGACCCGAACAACCCCCTTCAGGTAAAACCCAGGCCACAAGGCTACAGGATCAGACTTACTTCTGGTGCTGTGACTGCCGCATTTTCAGTTGTGTTGTGTAGTTCATCTTCTGGCGGGTGCATAGAGGCCAGGTTTTCAGGGATGCCCTCTCCCAGGCAAGGGAACCAGGCTCTGCCTCCTCAAGGTGCTGACAACCACAAAGCTGTGCTTTCTCTGTCACCAGGTTATTACAGAAAAGCCGCACAGTATTATTAAGACAGAAATGTTTTGTTGAGGGTTTTGCTAGTTTTAAGGAAACAATATGGGCTCAGCTACCTCGCATCTGAAGAGGGCTGTATGCACCAGATCATTAGTGGGCAGAAACAACCCTGAGTCACAGCCTTATGCCAGCCCTAAAAGGCAGGAGCTCAGACATCACCGTGGATCGTGCATTTGCTAGTGGCTAAATCTGGTGATTAGTCAGCACCGAGAGCTGCTGAATCACTCTTCAAAGGCACCTATATCCCTGCTTACATCAGCGAGGCAGCTACTGCACTTAAATAGTCCCGGCTGCCCATCTACAGCCTGTACTCTTTTACTAAGCTTGCACAATGCCTAAACTATAGTACATCAGTCTGATGTCTGACCTGCCAAAATATACTTGCAAATAAATTAATAATATTGATATGCATAACAAAAAGGATGCATATGATTTTGCATTAGTTCATATAATCTTTCTGAAAAATTAATTTGAAATGTAATGCAATATTTATCTTCTGTCTTAACAACCATGAATATATTTAAACATCTTCTGAAGTTCTTTGCAATTCAGATTCTATCTCTCATTATTAATTGTTTGTGTATTAATTATTTTGAATTAAATGAATGTAGGCATTGATATTCATAGATGACAAATGACACACTAAGCAGATGAGACAATTAGCATGAATTACTTAAATAAGCCAGAACTCCCAAAAATCTTGGCATCATTAAAAACTGCCTTTCAGTATTAAAAAAAAATAATAATAATCACAAGATTAATATCATATTTTATTACTCTGAATCTTTGATGTTTTTACTGACCATGACAGACTTCAACTGGCTAAATCTAAATTCTGACAACTCTCATCGTAACAAAACCCACTCTTAGAGATAAGGTGTTCTCCATAGGGGCCAAACAAAAGCAAATCAATATTTTCTAGCTAAAGGACAATCTTTGAGTCAAGATCTGTGAAAGGAAAATCTTTAGCCAATTCTTAGAGGAAACTAACTACTTAGAAATACATAATAAGCAATTAAACTTATTGCTTCAGAATTTAACAGGAGTTTGAAACTCAGTGGCAATTATTTTCTCGTGCTACTGGATGAAAATAAGTGCTTGCAGCACTTAAAAATAGTGCATGCAACAGAAAGTACTTGAAATAAACCAGAAAAACTAATAAAGTAAAACTCCTGCTCCTCCGTGATAAAACCAGACAAAAGGCATGTTGGTGTACAGCTTTGTACATGACAGAATTTTGGTATTGTTCTAATATCCACTTTGAAAGAAAATGGTTAAGCCCTGCGTAAAGAATATCTTGGAAAATTTTCTTTTTTCTTATTATATCTGAAATCAATTAAGCAATAATTAAGAATTGATTTTGGAATGCTTAATCCTGCACATTTGTGCACTTTTTTTTAAATTGAGTGTTGGGGTGGTTTTTTTTGCTTTTGGGGAGATTTAAATAGCATTGACTTTTCTTACCAAACAGTGGGGTTTCTAACAGAGGCAAACCCTACTCTCCTTACTTAGAGGAATGCTCGTATCAAAGTCAACGACACTGCAGCATCCTTTGAAAGCAACCAAGCTTGTACTGTATCACCCACTGGAGTCAACAGGAGTGCCAGGGGGATGATAAACAGAGCTATGTTTCAGAAGTACTTTAACAACTATACAGAGACAAATTAGAAACAGTTAGGGGAGGTGTGTATAAGTAAGGTTAATACAATTCCACCGAATGTCGCAGTTCAGTTCAGATCTCCAATCTGTTCACTCAGAGTGTGGCAAAAAGTCAATATATGTATTTCAAGAACTATCAGTAACTTCCCCACTAAATCCTGGTTGTACTCTGAAGATGGGAGTCTTCCAAAAGGTGCAGGTTACATCAAATAAACAGAAACATCTAATCTGTCTGTACTTGAAGACTGTGGGAAGGACCTCATCTGACCACGAGAGGGAGAATTGATTCATACACATTGTTTATTCATATATATTTCCACTTCAAACTGAGCTCACAAGGACTGCATTTCTTAAATTCAGTACTCAGGTGACCCATCCCACAGAACTGAGATCTCTGCCTACACACACAGAAGGGATGGGGGAACAAAACCAAATCATGGCACCTCTCTTCATCAAGGGATGTTGAAGCACCATCAGGAGTGGTGGGGTCACCAGGGTCACACCATTTGAAGACAAGCAGGGTGGGAGTCTTCATAAGAATCTTAGGAAAGACTCAGGAAAACTCTGAGGTTTTTGCAGATGCAGCCAAGCTGTGTTTCTCACCTCAAAATAAGGTACTGGCATGCACTCTTGGTGCAACCTATTTCTGTAGTCCCACTTCAGATATGCCAGCAGTGCTCCAAAGTCTGCATGGGCAGCTGGCTAATCTTTACATAGGTTTTAGACGAAAGGTTTAGCTCCTAACAATCCTGTTAGTTGGATTTTGCCAACTCAAAAGACTCCTACATATAGGAGACATGTAGTAACAATTATGACCAGAGCCTCCCAAAAATTTAGAAGGTCCTGATGACAGAGAGTTTTCCATGAAGAACGTTGAACACTGAAACCTAATCTTTTTCCGAAGTCGGCAGATCCAGAGCTTGCTGATAACCCCCTTTCAGGGCCACTTTAAAGTTCATCTATTTTTTGGCCACTGGGGAAGTCACAGACTGAGGGATGTATGAGGCTGTCGTGAGAGGTTTATGTTTATTACATTTATTGCTGTTGATAGCAATAACTAAGAGCAGTCCCTGCTGTACAGGACTTTGCAGATCTGCAATAAGTTCTTATGTTCTGGTTGTGTTTCAGCGCTTGGAGAAGTGCAGAGTAATGGAAGTAAATAAATAAATTACAATGTGTAGGGTTTTTCCACCAAGCTTCAAAACACAGTCCTATTCTTCATTTTTCAGGATCAACCATTACTCATGCTCACTCCTGAGGATTGGCTTTATTTACAAAAGAACTCATAACCATAAGACAAAGTCTGTCTCAAAGCCTCCCTATGTTATTTGTGACTGAAATAATCACATACCATTTATGAGAAATTTAAAGTAGTATTAAGTATAAAGTCTATTTTAGTTGTTGGCCAGGATGTCTGGACCTTTCACTATATTCAAGTATATTATGCTAATCTCCAGCCAGTGAAAGGAGGTGGGAAGAAAACTCCATTCAAGCAAAGAACATCACAGCAGACGTGACTGTGTCCCAAACCTTGCTTGTCAGCTGATAGATCTGGAAACCCTACCCCAAACCAACAGTAATTTCTTAATCTACCGATGTGTAATTAACAGCTACTGACATCATTGTCAAAACAACAATACGTGATTTACATTCTGTTGCTTCTGAGGCACATGGTTATTTTTCTCCCTTAGATTTTGAATTCCTTTTCAGAACATGGCTAAAATCTAATCCTGCACAGGAAAACTACTTACAAAACCCAGCTTGTATCTGACATGCAACAGCAATATGGGAACACCTGAGCCACACTTACTATGTCATTGCAGCTGCAACAAAATTAATGAGCTGACCTATCTGACGAGGGATTCAAACCAAACTTTTTCTGCACAACAGCAAAAGCTTTGTTCAGAAATAGATCTATTTAGATTATTTCATATTATAAAGTTATATATACACTTAAGCATAGGAGAGGACATTTTGAAATTCAAGATGCATAAAACCAATTGCTGTTGAATTACTTTGCCACAGCTGTACTGAACCTAGGAAAACCACAGCTTGCCAACACGTTTTCCACGCATGTGGAGAAACCAGCTGCAACTGCATCATCCTGTGCGAGGCTGCAAAGAATCATCTTGAGAACATAGAAGTATACTATACAGACATGATAATATACTGTGCATTTATGTATACATAATGCTTATGCACATACCTTCTGTATTATCATACAGCATATAAACAATACCAGCACCTACAAAGGTGTGTATACGCATATATGCACAGCTATATACAAGTCCTTTGAAGCCTGAGAACTCACCCTAGACCACACTCAGGATGTGTTTACAGACAGTGTAACCTAGATAAAAGTGCAGAATGCACTCTACAGTGGTGGAGCCAGTATGTTCCCAAAGCTATGGGGCAGGGCAGCAGGGCCAGCACATGTCTTCCTTGGCCCTGCAGTAGGGCATGCAGGACAGGGCTGGAAGGCGCAACAACCACTCTGCTTCCCTGATCAAAGGGTTTGTTCATAGCCAAAAGGTCCTGCCCTGAAAGACCACCAGTACAGACACAGCAGAATCGTGTTATTTAGGTGGGTCCTTTTTGGAAGCTCAAAAGTATGCACAGAAATTTTAGTGAGTTTGGCAAGTCCTGCTGAAAGCAGAAGTTCTCAATGGATCAGTAAAGCTGGCCAATGATACTAGAAAAGACCAGTGCCAGCACTTCTGATAAGCAGATTAACCTGTAATGCTTCAACTACTATCCTTGGTGTCACTAACCGCTTCATCCTGAGTGTAATTGACTCTAGGGGAAAACAAAAGAGGGGATTTTGTTTTGTTTTGACAAATACACTGCAAGGCACCACACTAAGGTGCCAAAGGCTACTTTGTATTTACAATGCTGATGATACGCACAACTCAGAAGTTTCCTGACCTCAAGTACAAACACAACATGAAAGGTGATATATCAAACTGACACTATCACGGCTAGGAAAAAAAAAAAAAAAGAAAGAAAAGAAAAACACCTCAGATTTATACCAGGCTCGCCTGCCTAGCATAAATACTAACATCAAACTATGCGGGCTTTGTTATTTCACTGCTTAAAAGTTCTGTGATATAGCACAAGGGCAAAACAATCCAGAAGCAAATAGACAGGGTTTCCAAACATAAAATTATAGGAAGAAGAGGAAGAAATCTGATGAACCTGGAAAGGAACTTTAAGCTCACAGAAGTAACAGCACAATCCAGCTTCCATTGCCCTCCCTTCATCTTTGTGCCTCATCTTACCTCCAACATGCAGGCTGTCAGCACCCCTCTATTTATTGTTCCTGCAGCTTTTTTTTTTCCCACCATACCCTTGGGCATGTGTGAGCCCTATCCCTGGAACGGCATCAAAGGATTGCAAGCAAACCCTCAAAATACGCACCTTCCAGAAAGTGTCTGAACCCCAGGCCTCTTAATTGAGGCATCAATAAAACCACTCTTGGAAAGCCCAAAATGAAACAGGCTTTTTTTTCCCTCCAAAAAAATTCCTGTTGGTTAACTGCTACCAAATAGAGTATTCTCATACTCAGGCTTGAGGTTGCTCCCTCTGTATGTTTGGGGTATTCTAATTGTTAAGAGACAGCTCATCCATTTCACCACCACTGTATCTCAATCAGTTCCAACAGCACAGTCCAAAAACTGCTTGCTGTACTCCAGGATGCTAGAGTACAACAGAGGTGATGGGGAGTCTTTTTAAAAGAAAGAAGAGAGAGATAAAATTATCACTCTATAGTATCTGAAAGGAATAACACAGAAAATTTTGCAGCTGTAATTGTACATAATGTCTGAATGACCCATTAGAAGAGAGACATTGAAGTCAGTCAGTCACTTTACAAAAGAGGAAGTCAAAACATTGTTCATAAGTGAGTATATAGTAAAAGCAGACAGTTATAAAAAAAAAAAGTTTTGTAGTGCCTTCTATATCCTTTCACACAAAACACACAAATCCTGCATATTTTGAAAATATTAATGTTGATAACATAGAGGTAGTATTGCATTTCCTCCAAAGAACGCAGATTTGAATAACAGAATTTATAATATGAGCTCTGTATCGTAATTTAATTTAACCATGAAACCAATTTCTGCCTTCAACATTTTATGTTTTACGGTATGAAACAGAACATTATTTGCTGTAATGTAGTTTATTTAACCTTAACCTGATGTGGTGCAACAGTGAATACAGATACACTCAAAATGTTAATAATATGACACGCCGAGCTGATTAAAATTTCAATTGTGTTTCCTCCATCTCCTTTGGAAAGTTAATGAATTAATGAATCTTTAAAGGACAGTCAGGGAGGCCTTAAAAAGAAGATGCCTTTTTGAGTAAGGAGAGAAAGTGGCAGATTACAACTTAATGGCTTCAGAATAATGGTAATTTCCCTATTTTCTTCACTTGCCTTAGCTCAGCTAATGGCTTCATTAGTGTCCACACTCTCAAACGAATAATAGAGGACCATGTCACATCCATCTTAGTCACATCACAATAAAACCGTTAAATACAATTCAGCTACCTGCCTTCCGCCAGTCTCTGCTATGAGGTAGAATTAGCAGCACAATCAATACAGAATCCTGTTACTAGATTCTTTTTCTTCTTTAAAAAAGAAGTGTATCATCAGGTATAATCATGCATTGCTATTTAACTGTAGTGCAAATTTTATGCTGATTAGATAACTGGAATTACTCAAGAAGGACATAAAATGAAGGGAAAATAATTCTCCTTACTTTACAGCTATTGACCAAAAAACAAAAATTCCAGCTCTCTATTTGATAAAATTGATGGATTATCTCAAAGTCAGCACAGATAGCTCAAATTCTTCCTGACATCCCCTATACCAAATCATCTCACAAACCAGACTAATTAGGCAGCTAAAAACCTCCTCGGCTTTAGCTACCTTTATCTTGGGAGAAGAGATTCCATTCAAGCAATTAAAATTTTTTGAACAAATTCAGGGTAACTGAATACAGCTCCATCAAAAGGCATGGAGACTGATGTAACAAGTTCACAAACTGATCTTAGAACCGGAAAAACAAATGGGAATTAAGAGGTTTTTAAATACTTTAAAGGCTTTTAATTTCCAAAATATTTGAATTTCAATTATATTGTGATTGTTAAACTGGATTAAAGCAGCATTGTTCTTTTTTTTTTTTACTCATTATTATTTATACAGCTTGGCTACTCTATGCAACATGAAACCTCTGTTCAAGCATATTTTTCTCATTATATACGTATTTTGTACAACAAACAATATGCAGGCTCTTTAACAATAGCAGTTGAAATATGCACACTTGGCAAAATGTTATGCACAAATAGTATCATCCTCTACTTTTTATCTGCGGAAACCAAAGGAGCAAGCTCCAACTTCTACCTAGCTGAACTGCAGCTGGCAGCAGCACACAAGTAATAGGGGGAGGAAAACGGCCCATTAAAGGTATAAGGAAAATCTCAAATGCTTCAGGCAAAATTCTGTTCTCAGATCCATACCACAGATCCTGACTCCAGTGCTCTGCCCCTTCTTGACCTGACTATCTAACACTACCAGAAGCTGCTACAGACGTGTAGAGGCAGAGGTTTATTGGATCATACCAATCTAAGGCAGGATTTTGCACAAAAGGATTCCTGGACTGATTCCCCGGTTCTCTACATAACCCCGCCATAACCACATCCAACTGACGTCCAGGAAGAAACTGCTTTGTAAATCTTAGAATACATGACGGGCTGGGCATCTGCACTTGTCAGCTGAATAAATTTTTCTGACAACATAAATCTGATCCCACTGAGAAACCTTTTCTAAAATACATTATTGACTAAAAATATTTATATGCAGCACTTTTCCTGTTAGCAAAGGTAATATATTAACTGCTTTGCCATTACCGCAAGTAACTTCAGGCCTAATAGAAAATATTTTTGAACATGTGCTATACATCCATTTTGAATTAAAACACAATGCCAATATTATACTAAATCATGTCTGAAGTCTCAGTCTTAAACAGTTCTTGAGTGACACTTGCATTCTAATTTTTATGAGCAATTTGTCAATGATGAGACCTTAATGAGAAGTACTACTCTCACAACATATAGCTACAGGTAAACATAAAATATCCTCTTTTCATATTATGACTGTGTATCATTTCAGGTCTTAGTCCTTTGCAAAATAACAACTAAGTGAATTCCAACAGAAAAAAAGGAAGGGGCACAGAAGATCACCTACTTCTTGTCCATCCTAGGATACTAAAACCTTATGTATAAAAATAAACCACCACAAATCAAAACCCCTCAGAGCCAGACCACTGTTTCTCAGTAGACTAGTTCATAGCTCACTGCGGAAGGATTTACACCCAGTGTCCAGCTATGCAGTCTTGGCCTAAGCAAATTCTTATTAGAATGCAGGAGGAAAGCTCCACAAGTACATTTGCCTGTTAAGACCTCAGAATTTACTTAATGACACCATGGCAGACCCCAACTTTCTATTAAACATGTGCACATTAGGGCCCTAATTTCTTTCTATGACTGGGCACAAAGAGCTTCATCTACAAACAGAGCAAAACCAATGGATCGTAACTCAAGATGCTGTTACAGCATCAGCATTATAGCATTACCAAGCACAAGCAAATCCGGGTAGCATTTATTATTTGACATCAAAAGGTCCCAGTATTGCCTATGCTTTATTTGGAAAAAAAAAAAAAAATTAACTTCAAAAACATTCTTGAAACAGAACATTAAAAAAAAAAAAGAAAAAACAAAAAACAGTGATTTTTAACATTTACTTTTACAGGCATCCTTATGAGCTCAAAGTAAACCTTTTTTCTGCTCACTGCCCCTTTAAGATTCCTGCATCACCCTCTGTTACACTTAATTCCCTGTAGGAAAAATATCTTACTGCAAGGTGAAAGATGCAGGAGGAAGATTACTATTTGTAGGTAAGTTAGGCAAGAAAGATGCATTTACAACTCTGCTGCTTGAACTACCACACAAACCAGTTTTACACAGAGTACAGGTCCCCTCTGAGTAAGCTTGCTTAGCATGCAAGCACACTGTCTGCCTAAACTCTGCTTTTCTGATTAAAGTTTTGTATTTAATTAAAATTGTCTTTAATTAAAATGCAAATATTCTAGGACTTTAACAATAAATTGTTTACACTAGACTGAGAAACAGCCCTCAAAGGCTTTGGAAAAAAAATAGTTTCAATTGCAAGCTGTATATTCAAACTTCACTGCTCAGTGAAAATGGGTAAAGATCCTTTTTTCTCCTATTGGCCTAATCTTTTTTAAACAAACGGGAAGATATCCCAATTTGTATCTAGAATTCACATAGAAAACAATTCCCAAAGTTATTGGCTGTTGAGCAAGTAATTAGGCCAGTTCAAAACATCTTTTGTGTCTGCAACAATTCCTTTAGCCAATTTTGCTAGGAAATGATACTGACACCACAGAAGAATTGCCAGTTAAATGAATGATACGCGTAGCCCCTTCTCTGAGCGATAAACACGGGTACGCGCCTGTGTGCATGCAAGGATCCATCTGCGTTATCCCTTTGCCAGAGACATCCTGCTAAAGGTTCAAAAATAGCCGTTTTGTTTACAAAAGAGCACAGTTTAGATACAGCAGATATATAGCCTGCTTATTTCTTTCTTTAAACACACACGGAAAGACTCAACACCCTAGGTTTTGATTTACTGCAAGGCTGACTATATGCTCTGCAGCATCAACAATATTTTTCTGTATGAAGTGCTGTGACTCAAAGGTGAATTATGCTTATGACCAACTCATAACAATCCTCTATCGGGAATAAAATTGAAATTTCAAAATGGGCTCTTAGTACTCCAGTGTAATAACAAAAGCTCCAGCTAGGAATGGTTTGGAAAGAAATCCAACTTCCAACCCTTCCAAAAAAAAACCAAAAAAAACCCCAACAACAACAAAACAAACCACCACCAAAAAACCCACCCAAAACCCCAGTGCTTAGAAGGCTTTCTGGTTTATTAGCAAAATACAGCGTTATGGTCATGACCATACATATCACTGTTCAAACACTGATGAGCAGCGATACAAGTTAAATGAAAACGTGGAAGTAACATTTAAAGTTTGAAAAATCCATTTATAGAAGCCAGTGGAACAAATCATACACGGGAACCTTCTAGCTGGAAGCTCTAGCTAGAATAATGGTATGAATCTGACCCCAATGGAAGTTCCATAAAGTATCCTCATTCTCACGGAGAAATTCTTACAAAGACCCACTTGCTATAAATTTGAATTTCCTAAATTCATTGCAGATCTGAGAAACCAAAATGAAATAAATTACCACAGTTTGACACCATCTCCTTCATCACAGTAATTCCAGATTTCAGTATAAAAGCCATTACTTAACTTGCACGCCATAATTTACACACTCTTTTACACAATAATTTTTGATCCAAGAAAAGATTCATTTTCCTTTTATAATTATCTTGTGTCAAAGTCTTTAACCTTTTCATCTGAAAAAGCTAGAGCTGGATTCCTTCTGGAAACATATGCCCAGAGCTCAGCTCTGCTGCGCTGCGGGAAGGTGCTGCACGTCCCCAGAGGAGCAGAGGGGAGAGAAGCCAGTGGTACAGGGCTTCAGAGCAAGGCAAGACTGAAAACCAAGGGATAAACACAACTATTAAAAACTGCCCCACTTCCGTATCATTCAACGTCAATTTCACACTCTCCAAAATCTGAGGAAAAACAAATAAATAGCCTATTTTTAGCTGAGCACACAATCACTTTAATGTTTCAACAAACATCCCCCTACAGCAAAATGGCCCAAGTACTGCCAGTTCAAGCTGTGTACATCACTGAATTAAGCTCACTGACCTTCTGGATTTCTCCACTGAAGAATATATTATTATATAAACCTTAACGGAGTGCACCAGTGTCACCTACAACCAATTACTACCACCAGCTGCTTTCCAAACACTCTGCAGCAAAGCCACTTCTTGTAGCAAATAAAATCTGCGTCAGTCCATCACGAAGTTGTATGTACAGCACCAGATCCTCCTAAACCACAGCAGTGCACAACTGCTACTCCATCTGCATAATTTATACAAATTGATGTAGATTTGGTCATTAGCATCTTGAGAGGGAAGGCTGGTGCGAGCCCAAGGAGCAGGAGCGCGTCTGGCCCAACACAGCGCCCATGCCACAGGCCAGGCAGCGGGCACCCATCAAGGCATCATGCCCTCCCTGTAACATTAACTAGAGCTGTTTCACTTTATTAATGTTATGATAAAACCAGAGCGACCCACTATCATTAAAATTAACAGCAACTGAACCAGAGCCGTACATACTTGCATTATGAAAACACTGCTTTTCAGTCACAGCTAAGAGGCCAGGCTGGTTGCAGCAGTTCTGGTCTCACTTTGGAGTGACAACACCCCAGTAAAGGAGATTTCCAGAAAAAAAAAAGCCACTGGGTCTCCACCATCACCCCCAGTTTGGCTCCCCAACTGTGGTGCTGGGGCCAGCCCCAAACCCCTCATCCTTGAGGCCCTGTCATGGTGGTGGGGCTGCACGCAGCTACCCCAGGCCAACGGCCAGGCGTTCCCTTCTTCTCGGAGCCAGCAACAGATGGCTTGTGGCTTTAGTGGAGCATCTAGGCCATTAATTGGCAATTAGGGTGAGAAACAAGTGGAAGTAGGAGCAAAAGGGCCTGACAGTTAAATACATCGCACTGTTTTGGACCTCAAGGAGAGCACCGACAGGCTCACACCAGCCTGAACTCCTTGAAACTCCCTGTCCTCAGGTCTGCCCCAACAAGAGATTTCTCCATTGCTCGGGGAGGACAAGGGTTAAATCAGTCAGTGACACTGCTCTGAGCCCTGGAGCAGTGTCCCTGATCTGCAGTGTGGGACACCAGCATCCCTGACACCACCGCACACTAATCAGGCTTCACCCATGCTTCCTTCACTTTATGGAAACGCACACCAACACATCAAGGGCGAGAGAGGTGATTTTATACGACTACATGGTCTGCGTGTACTTCCTTCCAGCTCAAGTTGTCCAGTAAAAAGGAAAAACAGGGTTGTTGTTGGTTTTTTTTAAGTGATACAACAACTACATTCCCTGTTCCTAAGAAAGTGCCACTCCGTTATGGGGTCAGCAATTAGCTCTTACTTCAGGCACCTTTCCTGCCTAAGGAACAGACTGCTCATTTTGATCCTGTTTCCAATTTACTTGCTGGCCGAAGTGCATGAGAAGTCTCTAGCAATGAAGTTGCAAACCCACCTCGGTATAAATTTCCTTTTTGAGAAGTTTCAGTCTTGTTTTATCAGAGACCAGCGGCTGTGCTGAGGAAAGCCTATAATGATTTTCTCTTTTTCAGGCTTATTCTAGAATTGCATCTATTTTGGGGTTTTGTTTAGATCTGTCGCAGCTTTCATACCGTTGATCATGTTGTTTTTCTAACCCGCCCTGAACATCTGTTGGCTCTTTCGGAGGCTGCATAATCCTGTTTTTTTTTTTTTTTTTTTTTCTCTTATGTATTCCACTGCTATCAGCTGGCTGTTATTCTTGTTTTTATTTTTCAGCATACATTTTATTTCTTTTAATTTGCAAAAACCCCCATTTTTTAAGAGCACAGATTTGTTTCTGGCCTCATCTTATCCTGCACAACCCATTCATACCTGGCATTGCTTTTGTTTTGTTCTGCTGTTTTGTTGGGTTGTTTTTTGCTTTGTTTGCATCAACCTAAAAAATCAGTTTGCAGCAGACCCAAAGGTGGAGTGAGAAGATGATGAAGGACCTTGTTTCCTTAATGATAAAAATCAGTACTTATAAAAGATGCCAGGCTGGCAGCCCTGCAGAGTATAGAGCATACACCATTTAACCACAAACCAGACACACGCACTCTCGGCAGGACCACTGCAAGCCCTGAAAAGGGAAATAACAGTCAAACCTTGGCCTCCTCGCCCTGGCTGCCAGCAAGGGCAATAATTAGTGCCAAGCATGGGGGAGGCTTCTGTGACGTGCACTCTGGGATCTCTTTGGAGACTACAATTATTTTGCATAGCCTAACAAACAGTTATCAGATGGTAACAGCTTTTGGTCACTACCAGGGCTGGATGGCATTCAAACCTAAGAGAGACACGTATCTCCTCAGCCAGCAAGTCTCCTTACCCAGTGATTATAAAACAAATAAGATTTTGAGGTTGACAAGAGTCCCTTTTAGCAGCATTTGGATTATAAAATTGCTCTGACTCACTGCAGCGTATTGCTCCCTCTTAATTAACGGAGCTGAACTTTGTACATGTCTAGACTTCCTCCTGCAGAATGGCAGATTTTGGCCTTCATGAATATCATTTGAAGTCATATTATTTACAGAGCCTTTATTCATTTCAGTCATTTGCTTCAAACATATTTTCCACAGAAAGAAAAAAATGCACCAACTGCTGGGCCATTTAATCCAAACTTAACAGTTTAGATGTTTTATTCAGCATTTTAAAAAGGATTGTCTTAGGGAATTTTATGTGCTGCATTTCTAATGTTAACTTTACAGATTGTAAAGTGCCTTGGGATGCACTAGCATGAAAGGCATTAAGGTACTGCAGAATTTAACCAAATGTGTATTGCACTAAAAAGAACCTTTTATGAAAGCACACACAGATAAAAAACACAGTAATGTTAGTGTTTATTAAGAGAGGCTCAGATTTATTTCTTGAAGGAAAACAATTTTCCTCCTCCACTGGCAAGAGTGATCCTTTGCTAATTTAAAATTTTTTCCAATAGTACTGACATTAAATTGCTGGAATTTTGTATTTTATCGGAAAATGTAATTTCCCCGTATAAAAGTTCAGTCTTTAAAAAACAACAACAACAAAAAAGAGGCACTCACATTTAATACACACATAAAAAAAAAAGCTTGCTTTTCCTTCTTTTTAAAGCAGATAAGCTTCAGGATTTCTAGTTTCTGGGTGTTGGTTTGCTTTTTCCTACTAGTTACTAGTCTGAACAAATTAATTAACTATATTAATTAGCTTGCCTATTGTTGTAGGATTTTATGGGTACAAAAAAGGATGAATCACACATTTTGATCCATGCTTCCTATTACTATCAAAAAGTTGCATTTCAAATACAAGAAAAAGCTTGTACAGCTAAATCCCTTGACACGCCTGGAAATCACAGAGTAGGATTGTACACCAATCACTTACGAGAGAGGATTTAATGTCAGTGGGTGAAGTTCACCATGGTGAGGAGAAACAGCATTAACACAGACAGAGCAGTTTTATCAAGGGGAGGTGGGGTACTATATCAGGCTTTATCTCCACCCTTTAAATGGGAGGGTGGATTTGATCTTCACCACCTCCCTCCCGGTATTCCACCTTTGTAACACCCAAGTACTCAAGCTCTGTGGTCTCAATCCAGAGACTATTACAGTCTGTTAAAAAAAAACATCAGTTGATTTTAAAAGGCTACAGAAAAAGCCCAAAGAAAGTGTCATGGATTTCAAGTCACAGAACTAAACACAAGATCAAAGTTTAAGTGCATAATGTATATATTATTCCCCCAAAAAAGTAACACTGCTGGGACTCCTATCACTGTGACATCAGAAATGCAGCAACAAACAACCACTTCATAATGCCAGATCCACCTTTTCATTAAAATTACATTAAAAATAAAACATGGTGAAGAAAGTTAAAAAGCAGCCTATGACTCCTACCAAAGAGCGAAGGATTGGTTGTCCTTTGCATTCTGAGTATGAAAGTTAATATGACAGTCACAATACATGCTCAGAGCTTCAGATCTTTTTTGAATGATATGAACATTTTTCTCAAAGGCTTTCAGTTACAAAATAGCCCTCAGATTTGTTTCTCTAGAGCATCTGTAATCCAAAAACATTTCATACAAATACAGCTGAAAGCATTCATTACATCTATAAGTGAAAACTTTCAGATGACTGACCTGAAATCCAATAATATTCTCCTGTTTATAGAAAAACAGTGGAGTTATTTCTTCTAATTACAGTGGGTCATAAAACTGAATTAAAGGAAGATACTTTCTTAGCTAATGATGCTTTTTAACTACCTATCTCTCAGGCCTTTCAAGTTCTATGGCATTTTCAGTTACACATTTGTTACAATTTGCTTTCACACCACTGTCTTTTCAACCCAAGTTCAAAGCACAAATCAACCCATACAAGTTCATTTACATTTTCACTGTAGACATCGCATCCCCTTCTTAGGCCATTCCTCAGACGTGCATTTCCTTGTAGAGAAAATCCAGACAACATAGGTTAGCAGAGTAACATTTGCCAAGTCACAAAGACCACATTTCAGTGCCTGCAAAAGGGAAATACTACTGCCTACATATTTTACACCTGGATTCAGCCATATTTCTCAAGTGCTTTGTGCAGGTATTCTTGAAAAGACCAACTTTGTTTGTTTTACCGAGCAACAAACTACACAACAGGTTGAGACACCTTTTTCCTCCGATGCACCCCAAACTGGGAAACCTGCAGCTTCCAACCCTTGGTTGCTCCCATAAAATACACTCTAAGCGCTGTTGAGATCCTGATACTGATCCTGAGGTCTGGGTCTTCCCAAACACATATTCATCTACCTTTCTACTATTTCCTATCTAACAAAGAAGTCCACCAAAAAAAGGCTGATGGTGTTTCTCCTCTACATCACTGGACGTGCTGCCACCCGTGTTCGTCAGGCTGCCAATCAAAGCGTGACTGCAGTTGGTTAGTTTTACT
Source organism: Pedionomus torquatus (assembly GCA_013398155.1). Lineage (NCBI taxonomy): Eukaryota > Metazoa > Chordata > Aves > Charadriiformes > Pedionomidae > Pedionomus > Pedionomus torquatus. The sequence continues at coordinate 332,607 of VZRU01009345.1, forward strand.
CTGATGTGGTGTAACGTACGGTTGTTACTACAAATACTGCCCCTGACTTAAACCCCGTCTACTGCAAACTGTGCACCTGTGCAACAACAGACTAGCAAATCTGGGGACTCCACGCAGAGTAGTCTTGGCTCCCAGATCCGACTGGAGCACCACATTGAATATCACTGACTGAAACTGCAGCCACATTCAGCATCTTTTACCACCACCTCTCTTTGTCTACGTGTTTATTTTACCCTAATCACTAAAACATCACAGCATGAAGTGTTATCTCTGTATCTATCTCAATATCTATAATTACTTTCTCTTTTGTGAAAACTAGGACAGGGAGTTGTAGCCCTCAAAGATTACAGATACCCATCTTCCTAAGCCTGTCTAAGCCTAAACACACAACAATTATAAGATGGTAAACAGCAGTAATTGTACACTAAATGTCTTTTTAAAGAGCCAAATGTGCACTTAAAGTTTAACTCCCACTCACTGCTGCCCTAGAACAAACAGTAAATTAGTGAATACAAAACTTAAAAAAAAAAAAAAAAAAGCCCTGCAGCATGCTCCTCAGGCAGGAAGTTACTGTAATTCTTTATTTTTTAAAATTTGTACACATAATGCAGGATTGCTTCAATAAAGCACTGCATGTAGTAAAAGCATGCGATGATCTTGTAATCCAAAATAAAGTGTGATGTCTGGTAATTACTATGCATTGATAGAAGAGGGAGTATGCAGAGATAAATAAGCCACCCCTCACCCTCCAAATGAGTCCAGCTGCATTCTAATTTCTCAACAGCCAATTTATTACTTTAGATATTTTAAAATAGGGGATTATTTGCACCTGTATCTCTCAGTAAAACGCAGCTAGTTTCATGACCATTATAAGCAACTAAGGCTTCCTCTTTTCACTGGAACAGGTGGCAGGCACAGGGCAGAAAGCACACAGCTATTTTTACCCCATGTGCATCAGAACTAACTCTGAGGTACCACTCCAGCCCCATTCACAGGGAGATTGCAGAGTCCTGAAACTCCACACAAGCCTTACAATAGGTTTTCCTTTTGTTGGGCTCATAGGAGATTGCTTCGGGAGTGTTTCTGAGGGAGAGCATTATAGCAATAATAATACAGAAGTCCACTGCAAGGATGATGTGGATTACAGTGGATATCAAGTACAGGAACAAGGGGGACTGAAATAGCCCCCTTCCTTCTGCAAGTGGCCAGACCCAAGCACAGCAGAACCACCTCACTGAGCACAGAGGAAGAACTTTGTTCTGCCAAGGCCTGTTGATAAGCAGAGACCACCAGTTTCTAGAGCGGTCTGCCTTGCACATGAATGACAGAATCACCATGGTTGGAAAGGACCTCTGAGATCACAGAGTCCAACCATACATGAATGTGATGTTTACTGGAGGGAGAAGGGGAAAAGGACCTAAAACATTTTAAAAAGTAATAAAATGTAACCAAGAAATTACATGCTGCAGCGTGTGTTATGTGACAGCTCACCTGACAACTAAAATCAAGAGGTTGTGTGCACTAATGGTACTGCCTAATTATGCAATACGTATACTATAAATACTCCGGCATTTTCCAAAGAACATCTGTGACATTTACCACATGTATCATGTTTGCTTCTTCCTTGTCCATTTCCAAGTCTACACTTACAACACCGAGCATTTAAACACTTCTTTGAGTCAGGAAATATCTTCTTTTGTCCTTCTCCCAGGCAGAAGAGCACTTCAATTCTGACACTGTTTTGCTTGGACAAATTAAAGATATTTGAAAGACCTCAAAGTATCTTTACAATTACCAGGCATGCCCTAAACCAGCAATAAAGCTAAACATATACTACAATATCCACTTTGCTAATGTGTAGAGTGAAGAGGAAAGAGACAATCTGCCCAAAAACCCAGCGCTGAGTGCCAGTTCTAACTGGAACTCCACATCGAGTCTACAGCCATCGGACTGGTCGTTGTTGGTATTTATTATCCAACATTTCATACTATAACAGTGTCTAGAGACCAAGCAGTTAGGTCACACTACTCTGGGCCATGCAAATGGGTGACAAACGACTACACGGGGATTTTACTGTAATACAAAAAATCGTAAGAACTAATTGCCCTGACATAAAGTACCAAAGGACAGGGGAGAAAGGCAGAAGATATTCTGGAAACCTCAAGCTCTTCTATTTTAGGAGTCAAATCTGAACATTTTAAGCCTCCCCAAAATCTAAGGGTTAAAATACAAATACTTGTTTTGCTTTGAAGCACGCCTTTAACACAGCCGCTAAGCAAACCAGCACCTGTCGTGTCTATTAAACTATTCTCTATTTAACCAGAATTTACATTTATTTCAGTCAATTAATATAAGCCTTATCAGGTTCACGGTAATTAGCACACTTATTAACAGCAGTAAGAGCAGCAGAAATGGTGTCAAAAGAAGAGCTTTGTTGTAGTTCTGTTGTTACCATCAGAGACTCCTATCTGATCTTACCTGGTGATCTACTTACTCTTGTACTGCCAAGGAGACCCACTTACTTTGCCCTTAAGCCAGACAAATTACCGTGACAAGAAGCAGACTTAGGGTAGCTTCCATTCACAGATCATTTTAAGTACTTTACGGGTCATGTGCTGATAAACTACTTGCTTTACCAATTTCTTTTGGCTTATCCAGGGCTGAACTGTTTTATTTGGAGGGGAAGGTTGCTTTTTGTTTTGTTTTGCTTTTTTTTTTCCTTCTTTTTTTTTATTCCTCCCTTGCTGTTTTCTTTTAACCACATACGTGTTTTAAGGTTTGTGCCATTATAGTTAAGGGCTGTTGAACCAAAACCCAATTTTAATCAATAAGGAAAAAAAAAAAAAATCCACTTTTGCTTTCCTCTGCTTCACTATTAAAGTGCACACCAACACATGCAGACTTCTTCAAGGAAGTACCACCTGGAGCAATCACTAAGGCTACTTTCTGGTTGTTTTTTTTTTTTTTTTTTTTTTTTTTTTTTTTTTTTTTTTTTTTTTTTTTTTTTTTTTTTTTTTTTTTTTTTTTTTTTTTTTTTTTTTTTTTTTTTTTTTTTTTTAAGATAGCCTTTCAGTGGCATCATATGGCACATAAAACTTAGACTCTTCACACAGAAGACGCCCTCTTGTCCGTCAGGCCCAGAACTTTAAGTATTTAAATGAGAATTATCAAATTCCAGATCACTGTTTATGCACACACACGTTTTTGTGACTTTCTCTTGAGCTGCAGGGTCATAAGGGTATAATTTACAATGCAGAGTAGTGTTTTAAGAAAATAGTAACTTAAAGCATAATTGCTGTTTTGTTTCCCCAACTTGAACTGGTCATTTTCCTTTTCTCTTATACTCAGAACCATTAAGCCACATCAGTAGCCCAAATTATTTTGAGAATAAGGCTAAAAGTTAACATTCTTTGATTAAATTAGCCACCAGCTTAACAATAAGGGGAGCATTATACTATCTTTCACTTATCACTGCTCTTATAACTTTTCAGAATTAGATAAGACCTAGGAAAAAATTGAAAACCATAAATTGTACCACATGGAAATTTATACAGGTAGGCAAGTGATTTTATAAAAGGCAAGAAAGTGCTATAAACTAAGAGGCAAATCAGAATTTGAACCTTAATTTTAGATTCTTAGACTTCTCTATGTTCAAGACAGACTGTTAACATTAATTCTACCTTGTTTTGTAACAGTAACTACAGAAGCAGGGACAACTTGATACAAACCGAGTTGAGGTGTTTCCAGGCTACATCTTTAAGAACATACTTGAAAGTCCAACAGAACAATCCAGAGCTCCAATACCTTCACGAATCCAAAACAATAAGATACTTAAGACTCTATTCACACACACAAAAAGAAAAAAAAAAAAAAAGAGAAAGACAGACAAAAACAGAACAGAGGAAAAATGGAGACTTAAATGTTTCTAAGTGGAAGAAACATACATTTTTCCATTTCAAGTGTCAACTTTAACACTTTTCTCCTGACACACAATGAAAAAAGTGCTTGTATATAACCCAGCCATGCCAGCAGCGAAATGAATCTCCAGGCTGTGCAATGATCTAAGAAAATCTGAATGGGCATATGGGAACAGCTCTTTTTGCAAGACCTCCAAAACCAACCTACTGATAAACACCGGAGGGTGCCTGACTGCCTGCATACTCACATGCCTATTTGTTGTTATTCTTATTCATTACTGAGTCATTATTATTATTTAAGTGCCGACAATGCACTCGTGAACCAGAACAGATGCAAAATATCCTGTGCTAATGAGAAAATCAAAGCCTTTCTTATATTAGCAATTTCATATTATAGGATCTCTTTATTTTTGCCAATAAAGCACAACAGTAATTAATACAGCAATATTTTCTTATTGTTCACGAGTAAAGCAAGTAAAACTGCTCAGATTCTGCTTTGGCTCTCCCCCCTACCAGCACAAAATACAATAAATACTATTGAAGAATTCCTATTAAGACAAACAGCTGCCAAATAAAATACAACAAAAATCTCCCATAAAAGGCTGTTGTCTGCTTATTCAGAGATACAGTCAGTATTCCTCACAGAAAATAAACAGTGTGGAACTGCTCTTTCAGATTTAAACACTTATGCTGTGTCTTATTGCCATAATCGCCTCGCAGGATAATTTGTTAATCGAGTGTTGGGAGGATGCAGTAGCCCTCGGTGTATTACCGAACTATGGGTACAGCATCAGCTCACGTTCTCAAATAGCAACTAGAGCCATATGTAACCAGCACATGCTTTCCACCCCTGAAATTATGCCACTACATGTATGAGAAATCTGATAAATACTTGCATATTTCAATTGTTGTGCACACAGAAGATGCCAGGCTTGGCCACTCTCCGATAGCAGTGATGGATGTGTTCTCCAGCCCTGTGCAGCTCCAGGCTGAGCCCTGCAACAGGCCAGGTTTGCTGGGTAGGAGGGTGATTCCAGACAATTTCCTTTGCTCCCAAGACACCTGGCAATGCCCACCTCCCTCAGTGTCACTAGAGCCACACACCAGCACAACTGGAGCTGTGTCTGCTTCTTATAACTTTGCTGTGAAGATGGACAGAGATATGAGAGCTGCTCCATGTTTGGGTCAACCTGCTGTGGAGGGTACTTTAATGTAGCTGAGGAAGAGGCACAGTTCATGCAGTAACACCAAATGGAATGTACTTGCCCTCACCAACCCATGCATACTCCCTGGATTTAGCCCCCAAAACTACACAGGGTCTATCTCCAGCTCAGCAAACCAACTGCTGCCCTTCCCAGGAACGTTCTGTATCATGGAAACTTACTCATGACCAAAAACGCTTTCGTGGCAAGTCAAAGGGTTTTTTTCCCCTCAATTTCAGTAATGAACACAATTTCAGCAAAAAATGACTCAGCTGTGACTCTTCAGCTCAGTCAGCAAGTGCACCACTGCTGCAGAGAAGATGGCCAGCGCCAAGCAAAGAGCCAGGTCCCATTGTCATTTCTGCTAAAACAAAGTAGGGCAGTGGATGATACGAGACCTATAAAGTCTTATTTGAGAAGTTTGCTCAAGTCAGAGACAGGCCCAACCCTGTGCTGGGAGTCAAGTGGGAATCATCCTGTGCTAACATCTGGGCAACCCAAGGTCCTCTTCAAGGACAGAGCCCAACACAAGCCCCCCTTGCCCACTCAGGCCCTACACCTTCTCCCACCGCTTTTGCCACCAAAGCTTGCAAGTGGCTCCCCTGCTCTACAGAAGAGGCTCACTACACATTTTATATCAAAATACTCCTACTGATTCAAAAGATGTAGGAAAAGGAGCCAAGACTGAAATGCCAGAGCCAGAAAAACTGCAACACGTATCAACAAATGAAAATGTGAATGAAGAAGTTTCCTCCTCAGCCAGTCCTCAGAAAGGAGAGCCGAGATCCTCAGAATCTGCTTTTTTGACTAAAAAGACAACCAAGAGCTGGATGCTACCTCGTTGCTCAACATCAGAAACCAAGATGCTCCTCAGACCAGTTTTGACCCTCAACACTTAATGGGATTAAACGGCAAGAATCTTACCTACAAAAATGAAAACATCATCTATGAGAAGATCATCCACTGCTCTTTGAATGTCTACTTGGAAACAACTGCCAGGTGTAGCAATGGCATCCTGTCAATAACACGAGTTTAAACAAAAATAATAAACAATAAGCCAACATTCCAACAACAATGGATAAAAATGCCTGATTTTATAGTTTTGCATTAAATATTTAGCTTAAAACCAACAACAAAGCATCTGAGTTAGAAAAATGTTTTAAAAACTACCGGAATCGTGTTGGATGAATGACAGTTGGATGGTTTGATCACAACTGACAATTCACACCTAAGTTCAGAGGAATGCCCAACTTTCTTGTCCTTTTAAGCGTATGTTGGCTTATGGCTGATTTATCATCAAGCATGCCCTTGCGTCCACTGACGCAGGCACACTGGCAGTGAAGTACTGCTTGTACTTCAATACCTGGCTGAATCCAGCAATGCATACAAGCATGGCCACGCTGCTAAATGCCATCGTTTTCAAATCTTTGATGATCACCCCTTGCCACATGCCCCATTTGTTCCTGACTGGGTATTTTATTTGCCAGAACATTTATAAACCCTCATATCTCACACACACACACACCCCAAAAGCTGTGACGCAGTCTTAACCACAACTTCGAAAACACACTGACATTACAATATACAAACATGTACAGAAGATATACACACTCAGACACACCAGGGGATAAAACAGACTGGGAGGAAATGAGGAACTTTATGTTACTGTCTTTTCTAATGAGATAGAAAGTGGCAGATGTAAAGATTTCATTCAACCGACAATCTCTTTTATGATATGAATAAACTACTAAAACAGATTTAATCCTTTATAAAAATCAGATTATAAGCAGCAGACAAAATCACAACTTTATTCAATACGCCATTTTATCCAGTGTGACTAATTCATTATTTGTATGAAGTTAAAGTGGAGCGTTGGAAAGCTATGAAATAAATCAAATGCTCTACTTTATGTAATCTTAACAGACAGATCCCATTAGGGCTCTACTATGCATAGCTGTTGGTTAAAATCATTGACCAGTATCCTTATAAATTAATCAACTGAGGTAATGCTGGCTTGGCTGTCATCATTTGCTCCTAATCTACATTTAGAATTCACTTCAACTTTTCAAGCCCTTCAGAATAGCTTTATCAATTCTCTCGCCCTTGCTTCAAACATCCTCCTAACCGTTAATTGTTTACAAAAGACCTAGTGCATTGGAACTGTATCATTTATGTTCCTTTTCTTTCCACAGATATTAGAGCATATATTGACACTGCATTATAATTAGTTAGAAAGATATTAAATCTTAACCAAACATTCTAGCCTGCCTCAATTTTTTGATGAGAGCTTTTATCATTGAAGTTGAATTTGCAGGCAGATTGCATGAGTTTACACAAGTGAGAATCATTACTAAATCTAAAATAACCCTGATCCGGTTGAAATGCAGCTGGAAGAATTCTTTTAGTTATGGATATACAGGAGAAAAAAGCCTTCTACACATCGAGTTATTTGTGGAACTCTAATGTGTTTTCAAACATATGACTTCTGTGTTACGTCTGTGTATTTTATGCAGTTTCTAGTCATGTTTGTTAGACGTCTGCATGTCATGTACTGCAAGATTCATGAGCAGTCTTCAACCAGGCAAAATTCTCACGCAACAGCTTGTCTTGGGTAACAGGGAAAGAACCAGACAGAGTGAAGTGACAGGAAAGTGTATTATTTATTATCCTGATGAGGATAACACCTAGTCACAGTCTATGATCCAGACATGCTCTATGCCCTACTGATGGGGCTGTATGATTCTGAATGAGCACAAGGTGTTTTCCTACACAAATATCAAAACCCTCTTTAATTATGTTCCCTAATCTACAACTCCTCTATATACACGTTAAAGAACAGTCAGTTTGGACATGGGCTCTTTAAAGACAGAGGGAAAGACTGCACAGAACAACAATATTGCAGTAGATTGCATAAGGTTTCTGGAGCTCTACCACGGAGTAGGTAAAGGTCATCTTCTCCAGAAATGGAGTAAGAAAGCAAAGGAAGCTCCAGCTAGCCACATTTTAGAGTTTACAAAATCAATGAAAAACCTCAACAGGCTGCAGCGGCCTTCAGCTCAGCCATCGAGCACAACTTTACTGACCCACAGACAATTATCGAAGCCATGAAGACAATACTTCTAAGTATGTGCGCTACTAATAATCTGCCTAATTGTCTTAGAAGGATACACAGGATTTATCAAAATTCATTCCCTTCTTCAAACGCCCATTGTTAATTTCCAAACCAAATGCCACCAACAATCTATTAAAACACATATGTGCATTTTTATGTGCCTCCCGCTTTTCTGGGACATAAAAATGAAGACCATCAACTGGTTTTGCTGTCTATTTTCTCTGGAACCTTGAAAGAAAAGGCCTTTGAATAAAATTTTCCCTCTGTATTTTCTTTACTTTTTTTTTTTTTTTTTTTTTACATCACAAAGATGTATTCTTCCTAGTGCTTGCTAAATGCAACACAGTAATTTGTATCCCCAAGTGGTATAAATAGAAAATATGTTCAGTCTAATAACATATGTGAAGAAAACTCATGCCCAGGGTTAACCAACAAAGCAGCGGTCTGCTAGAAACAAAGGCAGCTGGCTCAAAGAGCAACAATGCTTCTGAAAAAGCGTGGATGTACTATTCAGTGAAGCATCCAAGACATGACGTTTACTTAAGCTACAGCTGCATATACAAAGCTTTTCTATAAGACCCGGGAAATGACAAGTCTTCTGGAGTAACAAGACTGTTCTGTCTCCAAAAGGTCCATGGCCTTCACTGTCCAGCTGAGAACAGGGTAAATTATATCAGATATGTGCACTGTAAATAAATTCTGCCCTTCAGAAGAGTTTCTCTGCTTTGATTACCTTTTCTGGCAGATATCCTCTGCCCAAATCCTACTATTTCTCTTTACAGGCTTGCCTTTCCCCTACTAATATATCTGCCTAGGTTCCTGTCTTGCTCTATCACCATAAACATTCATAAACATTAAGGGACTTAACCTCATCACGCCCCTGCAGAATAGGAAAATATACCCATCAGAGTGGGCAAGCAGTGAACTGGAACTCTGCTGACAGCAGTCCAGACCAACGGCCAGTCCTTCTGCAAGTCACTTTGCTCCTCTTTCCACTCCCCCATGTACAAGGAGGGGTAATGATAACAACGTCTCTGCAAAATGAGTCACTCTACCAGTAAAATTCTGAGATGTTACCCGTTATTCTTCTCACTTTACAAATGGAGGTAAAGCAGAGAGACATAAATCAACATTGCTTGAAAGGTCCAAGGCCAGAAACATCATCCCATTTTTCTAGACATGTATCTGATATCATCAGCACAAAAGTTGCATCCAACCCAGGATCTCAATTCATAATCTATGCCATAGACAATCTGTGCCAGCACTGTTTGTTCTTCCTGTAGGTAACAGAGTACAAGCAAGCTAGTTAAGGACTCCATAGCTGGAGTGAAGTTCAGAGTAGAAAAAGTGTCACAAGTAGATCCCAGCTGACCCCCAGGAAGATGAAAATAATGAACAGAAACACCAGACAAAGGTAAATACACAGCTGGCCCTTCTCTCTAATGCCTTCCACCTGAATAACAAAACAAAATAAAAACAAAACCATAAAAAAACCCAAACAAACAAAACCCAGCAAACAAAACAACCAAAACCACCCCACCAAGCCACAGTAAATTACCAGAGATGTATTTATCATTACTCCACTTTGACAGACACAAAGTGACTTTCCAAAGGCAATAAAGCAGCTACTAGCAGAGCCGGTAAGAGAATAAATGTTTTAGTCCTAAATATATATATATTCCTCTTCATTTAGTAAACACAGCAGACAAGAATTTTGCCAAGTATTACCAAAACACACAAGACAACTTAGCTCCTTCAAGCAACCACCACCGGCCAAGACCTCAGTGCCTTCACCTATCCCTCTTCAAAGGCTTGGAGAAGACAAATGGGCCTTCCAATGTGCGACGAAGCATAAAGCCATGAAAATCAAAGGGCTGCTTTTTGAGTAAATATGAGCTCCAAAGCCATTGTCCTCTCCCACAGAGGAGATCTATGAAAATGCTTACTATAGCATATGCACAGTATTCTTTACAACTCTGCCTCCCTGCTGACCACCAGCCCCAGGGCCCAGTCCGCTTCCCATTACAATCAGCTCCACCACACCCACTGACTTGTATTGGAATTCTTTCAGGGACCCTAACTAATGAGTTTTTAAACACTTGTAGACAGAGAAGATAATTCCTCATCATTATTCTTCATAGGAAACACCAGGAAGAATGTCATTCCATTGTTCTACGGGAAAGAAACTGGAAGAAAAATTACCCCCACATTCAGAAGAGCAGCTCAAAGTTCTTATATATGCATTGGCTACCCCAGGCTATGGGTGTCTCACCTGAGAGTTCAGGACAGGGATCTAAGCAGCGTGCAATCTCCTGAAATTAAGTGCCCTGAAATCATCTCACTGGCTTCTGTCCAAAGAGGTCCACAATCAACAGGCACTTATTCTTCCAAGTCTCAAATACTACATTTTCAAATATAAGCACAGCTACTGACAGCAGCACAGAAACAAATTCACCTAAATATCTTATTACTGCAGGATCTTAGTTTCCCTCATGACAAGAGACTAAAATAAATGGGAACTGGCAACCTTAATGACATTTTACATTTCCTGATTTTTATTTAAAGATTTGCATTTACTTTCTCTACTGACAGTTGTTTGCTTTTTTCCTCACAAGTGAAATCTTGACCTCAACCAGTGATACAGTACAGGATGAAAAAGGAAGAAGCAGACCTACATAATGGATTGTCACTCTCAGACCGTAGAAATTGTGAAACCACTTTCTCAGCACAGATGACAAGCCACCAAGCACTGCTCTGTTTTTACGCAGTCTCACTTTTAGGTGCCTATCAATTTGTAGGATGCAGATACCATCACCTATCATACACTTAAATGACCAAGAAAACTTTTCAACTATGGTCAAATCCTGACAATAGCCAATGCAAAGCCTCATAAGGAGAAAACACTCGTCTCAGTAGTGAGACATCTGCAGGCTTGAGCCCCAGGCACCAAAAGCAATGTAGAGCTCCAGAATTTACTTATTCCATACCACCATGTACACCCATGGCAATAAAAAAAAAATAGCTATTATAATACCTGTCAAAGGGACAACCGAGTGATTTTTAGCTTGGTGCTGCATCTTGTTTTCTTCTGTAATGGCTGTTAATACTCCACCGCTATAAAAGCACATAATTATAGTAAGACGTGAATAGCCCACTCATAACTGGTACCATCACGCAGCATCTGAGTCAGGAATCTGAACTGATGACTGTAGCTCCTCACTAAAAAAGGCACTGTACATAGTAAATGGCATACCCTCATTCCCTGTGTCACCTACAATGAAAATCAGCTTCCAATTGTGGCATCATCTCCAACTCTCCTTAAGCCCCACCATCTCAAATCACCTGGAATAATCTGCTGTTGATGAGGCCTTAGCTGCTCAGGTCACAGAAAGAAAAGAAATTCCACAACTAAGAGGTTTCTTCTCTCAGTGGCTTGATTTGGACACATTCATAAAGTGTCATTAAAATGTGATAGGAAGTTTTACAGAAGAAGAGACTACTGACTAGACCTTTGTTTAACAGCTGTAATAGTTTATGGTGTGGATCTCCTACGTACAAGCTGAAAAACAGCCTCTTCACGATAAAACAGTTTATAACAGCTGGGAAGTTAACTGCAGGAAGTTTTGGGTTGTTCCCTTACCTCAGCTCTCTAGTTCCATGTTATTTTTTCAGCACTATGAGCCCAACCTTGTAAACCCATGACACTGGTTGCACCCAACACCAGTCTTGTTGAAATTAAGGAGCAACTTGCAAATCTTTTCAAGTTTCTGCAAGCCTAGGCTCCAGCACAGAGTTTTTGAAAACAACACCCCCCACCTCATTCCCCAAAATTTTCACTCACAAACGCCAATTGGATATCACACACCCTTTGTGAGAATCTTTGGTCAAACAACTGTATCATTCAAAGTTATTCAAAACGGAGCTTAATAGCTACTGACAGCACATTGCCATCCTTCCTTTCATTTTTCATCTCTGCAGTTGTCCATTAGTCAGGAGTAACAAACCTTCTGACCTCTGACCAAAGCTATTAGAACAATTTAAACAAATATTTTTATCACAAAGCATCAACCTAGAACATTCAGTAACAATAAAAGGGTGGACAAGCTGTCTTTTCGAGTCACTGTTGTGACTTCCTGACTACATTATATTATGAGCGGTCTGAAAGGTTATACTAACTTGACATATTACTGAATTTTCTATCTTCTTTTCCAATACTTAAGAAAGAATTTGTAACATTACAAAACTCAGACTTGTGGCACAGTTTCAGTTTGCAGTGCTAATAGATGCTTGAAGGCTTTATAAAATCTATTCTGTTAACTGCAGCCAAGAGAAAAGATTCAAGCTTTCCTTTCCATTTTTCTTCTCTTTCTTCTCAAAAGAAAGGCAGTAAATTTGAATTAGACAGGTTCAGAATGGGGCTCTGTGGAGTTTTTCCACATGCATAGTATTAGGTGTGTGTAAAGTGCCTTGTTGATCTCAGTCATTAGAGAGTTGCTCTGCGTTTCAAGGAGTCTGCTTTTTGGCCAAAACAGGGTCAAATCCAGTACACTCTGAGGTCAACTGGGAGCACCTCCACAGACACCACTGGCTACTGGCTCAGGCCCAAACTGGAGGAAGACATGGGTACTTTATGGTATTTATTGATTATATACATTTATCAAGGATGCAGGAGCCAAATCCTTCAATTCCACTACTCAAAAAAATTCTATTACCTCAAACTAAAGGCATCAGGGAAATACAGGATGAAGACTACCTGTTTAGATATCTATTCTACCTATTTCAAGGGTTCGGTATATAAAATGTTTCCTACAATTATTCTATTTATGTTTTTTAATTGAGATTTAATATTTTCATTCTTTTCCGCTGCACAATTATCTGTGCAATCATGTAGACTTCAGGCAAATGGATGAGTACTACACAGTCAAAAATACCATCAGTTTCCATTACCAAATACACAGAGAACTTGGGTTTAGTCATTAGTAAAACATGTTGCACACTTTGGGAGTGATTAAAAACCCGTTTCAGTAAGAAGTCAGAGTAGTTTCAATAGGACTGCTTGGGTGCTTAAAACTACATACATGCCCATCGACCCTGCTACATTAAAGCTCATGAGCTTTTACTAAGTCTTAGAATCAATTTTGTCCCATCTTGCATGATGGGAATTTTGCTTAACTAATAAAAGAACAGAATTTGGGCCTCATACCACAAAAAAAAAAAAAGCATCACAACACTGCAATGACACCAGAGCATACCATCTCAGCCCTAAGAAGTTCAAAAAGACCAGCAGTGTCCACCCATTTCTTCAGATCTTCAGAGATCATTTAGTATATTTATTTAATTTAATGCTTTACAGAATGTCACATTTTCCCCTTAAATTATTTAGTGAAATTCCAGGTTGCAGTGACAGCCTTGTCAGGCAGGCAAAAGGAATAATTCTGCTTGACTGAAGGACCTGCATCATAACACCATCTCTTACTCAAAAGAAAATCCCAAACAATATAAATGGCATTCATGTACAAAGTGCTTAAATGCTCTGAAGTTCTGCCTGGCTTCAGAGCAGCTGAACAGTATCTGAAGCATCTACTCTCCAACCCAATCTGTATATTTTAAAAGTCATTAAATTCTTGAATGAATCATTAGGAAAACAATTCAAATGCTATTAAACTGATTGTAATTTTGCCTCATAGGATAGATGTGAGCTTAATGTTTGCAAATGGCCAAATTCTTTTAAGATTTACACTCCATGGAGTTCAATATCAACCAGGGAAGAATTACTAAATCGGGATGTACTTCAAGTACAGGTTTTGGCCCAACACTATTTTTGGGCTTTCTCAGCTGCTTGTTTTGACAGCATCTAATCCCCCTCATCCACCCACCAGCAGCCACACAACCTATCCATTTACACTTTCAAAGCAAATCGAAAATGAAACGTTTTCAAATAATTACTCAGGGGTGTCTGTAAAACAAATCCAAAAAGTAGCTCTAATTCAACTGTAATATTTCTCAAGAAGAAAAGGCGGGGGAGAAAAGTCTTCTAGAAATCCATTCAAAATGTGACCGTCTCTTATATTAATAGTCTCACCATCACCAAATAAAAACAAATACATTAAAAAAAAAAACCCAAATAAAGTAAAAACAAATAAATTTTAAAAAATTAAAAAATAAATCACTCCAAAAAGAGCCTATTTAATCTATTTCATATATTCCCATCAGAAACACAACACTGTTTCCATATTCAGAAGACATTTCATTTAGCAAGCTATTACAGACCCTTGTGAAAGAACAGTAACAAGTCTTCTGCAGAGGCACCAGGCAAGGAGGAAAGGGGGAAGGTGGGTGAAGGAGGGGAAATACCCAGGGCTGGAACTGTAACAGAAAACCTTTGCCCGGAGAGCAGGATCACCCCCTCCAGGTTGAGGACTGTTGAAAGTACACAGTGCTGTGGGGTGCAGTATGGTTGTGCATTCAGACAGGAGAGGAACCTGGCCCACAGATGGCCTGTTCTCAGCTTTGTCAGCCACAAACAGACCTTTGAACTTTCTATTTATATAACAGTTTTGTGAGTTTAAGCCTCTTCCTGTATAACTGGCAGTTTGCTGGTGTTGCTGTAATTAGGCTACTTGTGATACATAATATAAAAAAGAAAAAACCCAAGAGGCTGGTTTCTCTGCAGTGAGAAGTCTTCCTCATCACAACCACACAGCTACATCGATGCTCTTACCTGCTGATATTACTCCTCGCTGGCAGGTTTTATTTTATACACCTCAACATTCATTTTCCTGCTAAGTATTTTCTTGACTTCTACTTTTTTTTTTTTTTTAAATATTGAAGGACTTAAAAATTATTAATACCAACGACAATAAATATAACATAAACCATGAATCTCTCTGCCTTTGTTTGTGTTGGTGAGGAGCTATATATTCTGGGGTGGTTGGGTTTTCGTTGGGTTTTGTTGTTTTGCAGCTGCTGATTAATGGCACCACCTTACTCCATAAGCAGGTTCAAATCTAGCCACAGGGTCCCAGGACACTTCAAGATTTCATTTACTTGGTTACCACAGACAAGCGTGGAAAGTGATTTAAAAGATGAAATTTGATTTTTAACAGCAAGTGGTCCCCTTGGTGCACACAGGCATTCAAGCTTTTCATTATATCCATCTCCCTTCCTTTCTCCCTCATAGACCGGCTCATATTAAATGCAAGCCCAGGTGAATGCTTCTTATTCATCCAGGAATCACACCAGACTTCAGCTTTGGCCCTTTCACCTCAGTCAGAGGTTAGATTCATTTCAATTGTTTTGGGGTTGGGGTTTGGTTTTGGGTTTTTTTTTGTTTTATTTTTCAGCATTTCATTTCTGGCAAAACATCCACTAGGATATCTGTAGGCTAATTTTACACATTTTACCCCCAAAAAACCCTACACCGATCTTTGGCTACCCTCCCAACCACATTCTTTATGAAGGTTCAGTGAAACACCTCATTCTTATACCACTGTGATCTCTCCTAACACGGGAACCTGAAGGGCTGATTCTGCAGAATCAGCCCTTCAGGTTCCCGTGTTANAAAAAAAAAAAAAAGAAATCCCTGCTCGAGCTACAGGATTTTTTTTATATATCTATTTCTCAGGCTAACTATGTTTCTGTTGTACTTTGCATACAGATAATACATACAAACACCCACACACACACTGTAGGCCTGAGCTTGCCTTCTTGGAGATTGCAGCACAGATTAGCAGAAGTTTTGGGTTTGCAAGGAATGCAGAAGAGGGTCTCTAATTGCCTTATAAACGCTTGTGAAACACATTTTACAAAGGCCAGTTTACAGACAGAAGGCAGGCGGACAGCTTCAAAACGAAGCAGCAATTCACACATCGTGTTATATCTACTTACTTGCAAATATTATGAAGTAGCCACATTGTATTGGATACATAGACAAAGATTAATAAATCTTGAAGGGTTAGCACACATATTTATGGGTGTGCAGAGATGATGCACATATAAGATACTACACATGCATAAATATGTGCTTGTGTATATAAGTGAGCTAAAATCAACTCTCCTTAAGCAATGCAACTACTTGTCTGACAGAAATCTTTACATGCACAACAAAATACATGTGCATGTCCAGATACTAATTGGATTAGGAAAAGCTAAATCCAACTGGATCTCTGCAATAAGTAATTATGCGTGAATGCCTGTGCCGTATAGAGAGTTTGTGTAGATATCAAACACTTTGAAACAAAGTAAAAACATTCTTTTCTCTTGGACCCTAAAAACACTAAAGCAAAGAAATTTCACTGTATGAAAGCAAGCAAATGGGATTTCTAGAACGATATGCTCATATTTTATGGAAAAACAGAGGCATAAGAGTTCCCTTCTTTCTGATGCACATCTCTAAATCCACATAAAACCATAGTCAAATGAAAGTAAGTTATTAAGCAAACATTAAAACTCAATACCTATAATGTGCTTAGTATTTGAACTACACCCACATATTGGGTTGTAACAGCTTCTATTAAATTAATGATGTTACCCACACTATAAATTAGGCAAATTGTATGCAAATATTATTTCAGTAGTAATACGGTGGTTATCAGTTGTCTGCAAAATAAATTAGTGTAGCAGAGTAAAGATAGTGTGGTAGAAGCATAATATTTAATTGAGCACTAATTTTATTGGGATTATTACTTTTAAATAACAACAGCATGGTTATTAAAAGATGTAATACAATGGTTTACGCAGAGCTGATAAAACATACACACAATCCAAAATGCCTGCTTACAGATTAATATTGATATAGTGTAATTTACAGTTCTAAGGATTTACTCCAAACTGCTGTAAAATAGAACGTGACAGGTATTTGGTTCTGATTATCTTGGATTTGCAACCATAGCTGCTAGACTACCTTTGGCAAAATGATAGTTATTAACTAAATATATTATCCTTTCCTTAGACATACCTTAATATTATCAACAAAGTAAAGTAAAGCCCCTGCAAAACACGAGGTCCAAATGCACATGCATACACACATATAATCTGTGTGACATTTAGAGATTAGTATTGCGAAATACAGTATTTTAGTCTTTCTCTTTCTCGGCAAACTGCACTCCAGCCTAAGAGCACTTACCAAAGCAATAACCAACCACTGGATTTCACCATGCATAGTTAAAGAATCGTAACTATATTTGTAAATTGAAAAGTAAAGAAAGAACCAATAAAAACAGCCGAAGCATAATCTCATTAACCAGCCGGGGAAGTGACTAAATACCTACACAAATTCTAACTTTCCCAGCTACTTGTCACCCATCGGAAATTCCTTAACATTCACTTTGGTAACAAGTTTACAATACGCTTAAACAGATGCGCCGACCTTTCCAAGGTGTGCAGAGCAATATAAAACTAAAATCCCACTCCTAATGAACAAATAAATAAATAAATAAAATAAATAGGAGGGAGGATTAAGGGTGGGGGGAAGACCTGTTATAATATCACAGGGACTGATCTGCCCACTTCCAAAACTAACTTCAACCACGCTTCCCCCGGACTGGGAAACCGGCAAAACCAGCAACAGAAAGCCCCCACGCTGAGCAGGGCTGCAGCTGAACTGTGCCACACAGCAAAACTCCAGCTGCGGTTCCCCCCGCGAAAGGGGACATTGTCAGTGACAGCAGGAAACACCACAACCAGCAAAGCCGCGATCCCGGGCCAAGCATCGCGTCCCTGCCCGGGGCTGCTCTCTTGGCTGTCGCGATTTCAGCCGGTACCCCGGCACGTTTCAGCGCTTCCCCTTGCTTCTCTCCTCCCCGGGGCTCCGGTCAACTTCGCCCGCCGCAACCGGCGAGCTGCTCCCCGCCAGCCCCAGCCGGTGGCGGAGCGTGGCCGGAGCCGGCCGGCCCCCGGCGCGGGTCCCTGCGGGCGCAGCGCGGACCCGCTCGCCGGTGGGCACAGGGGCGCGTCGCCCCGCCACAAAGAC
>VZRU01009345.1:351250-409780 GCA_013398155.1 Pedionomus torquatus
CCCCTCCTCCCCTCCCCTCCGCCCGGGGAAGTTTTGCAGCAAAGGAGAAACAGCGGGGATGGGGATGGGGAAGAAGAAGATGCGGGGCTTCGCGCCCGAGGGATAATCTGAAAGCGTTCTGGCTGGCCTGGGAGCTGGGGGAGAAAAAAAGTGGGGGTAGGGGAAAGAATAAAAAAATTAAAAAACATAAATAAAAAGGAACTAAAAAAAATTAAATACATATATAGGCACTCCTAATTTAATTACTAAAGCCAACTCCTGTGAGTGAACAAACCTGACTCTTGCTGAGCTGAGAGATGGTGCAGCCGTGGCACACACAGCCCTCCTTACTGGGAGCTGCGGGATGACAAGAGAGGGGGCAGAAGAAAGCAAAGCACAGGCCCAGGCAACCCAGGGGGTGCTGAGCAAAACAGATATCCCCCAAAGACTCCTCTGGGTTTTGGCTCTCGCCAAGTGACCTCTGCTCACCGGCTGGGATGGCCACCCTGCCTGCTGCAGGGTTTCGTGGTACCAGGGAGCGGCACAGCTCACCTGCAGGCATAGGGCAGGACCTGCAGCAACCCACACCAGGGAGAGCCTGAGCAGGGTCCCAGATAGAGCAGGGGCAAGGAGCCCACTGCACCCTCCATCCCCTCCATCAAGTTATCATCTACTTAGATTCACACACCCAAGCCCACATGCTTTTGTATCCAACTGCCTGCTAAACAGTAACTGATACTGTTTAGCACTGATTTTCCACATCCATTTCATAAATATGAGATTCCAACTACACATACCCACTGAGCAAAATGAGTACGTACATTGGTACTGCAAAGACAAAACCAAAGCCTTGTTAATTTTTACTCTGGTTTTCCACCAGACCAGTTGCACTCTAAACTCCCTGCACACCAGCGAGTCTCAGGGATGCTGTGTTGAAATAAAGTTTGAAGTGATCCTTGCTTTGGTGGGCTCCCACCTCCAGGAGGCCGGTCACGGTGAGCAGCTCTGTTGCCACAGACCCCAGGCAGGATCCTGTAACAGAGATGCCTTTATGGGCTTCTTCAGAATTAAGAGACAAATACAAGATTAACAAGGATATCAGTAGCAGAGCAGCTAATACAATTTATAAATTTTGCCTTCCTAAGGAGTACACTGTTGTTTTATAAGTGCTGTTGGGTTAAAAAAAAAAAATAAAAATATTGCTGCGGTAAAGCTGTGGAACCGTTATCAGTGGAAGTCAAACGTGACAGACTTCATCTCAGCTTGGGCTTTGCTGCAAGATTCTCATTTGCATCGTGTGTCTTGTGGGCCCCTGAAAGGGCAGGAGCTCAGGCAAAGCCGCACCACTGACAGCCTGAACTCACACCCAGCAAAACCCAAAGCACTGCTCCTCTCCTACTGCGGGCAGGCAGGTGCACGCAGCATTTCCTTTCTTGCACTTGTTTACTCCACAACCAGACTCACATGCACTGGTCTGGGCCTTGAGCTGTAAAACAGCATAAGTCAGGCCCCTCTCTCTTCTGTTTCTTATTTCAGCATCATCGTTGGTTTTGAAAAGTCCCATTCAACAATCATAATTTTATAGGATTATAGAATGGTTAGAGTTGGATGGGACCCTAAAGATTGAGTTCCAACTCCCCTGCCATGGGCAGGGACACCTCCCACTAGAGCAGGTTGCTCAAAGCCCCATCCAGCCTGGCCTTGAATACTCCCAGGGATGGGGCAGCCACAGTTTCTCTGGACAACCTGTTCCAGTGCCTCACCACCCTCACAGTAAAAAATTTCTTCCTAATACCTAATCTATTCCTGAGCTCTTCTTCCAATACAAAACCATTACCCTTTGTTCTATCACTACACTTCCTGACAATTTGTGGTCATTACTTTGAACTAGTGTGGGAGATGGGGTCCCATTTTCAGACCTTTTCTCCAGAAACAGGTACAGAGGTTGTTTTTAAAAGAGTACTATCAATAAAAGTAAAGCCCTAGTCTGTCACCAAATCACTTATGTTCAAGAACTTACTTATTTTTGCTATCTTGAGCTTTAAACAACTTATCAACTTACTAAAAGCATTCCACACCAGGACTTGCAGTAGTTGCAGTTCTGCTCCACTTGTTTTCAGAGAGAGCCTGGTGGGTGCCAGCCTTGCACCCAAAGGATCTGCAGGAAGAGTTGCCCTTACCCAGCAGAAGCTAAAGAAACACTTCCCCAGTATTGCTGCCTTCACTCTTTTTTTTTTAAAAAAAAAAATAAAACCTTTTCAATTCTTCAGAAACTGCACAAAGTAGCTCCTGAAAAGGCTTTTGGAACTTGTTCTAACAAAGATAAGGGGTGGGAGATCCTGCACGAGCAAGCAAGCCTGCTGTTCCCATGAAGGGCAATAGTAAAGATAATCCCTCTCCTCAGAAGTCACACGTTTGGCACCTGGAGTTCCCCAGACACCCCATGCCCTCAGCTGCATGAGAAAGTTTGTTCACGAACTGGGTTTTTTGCAGTCAGGTTTCAAGCCACCCAAAGATGTGCCTGAGTGTCACCGCTCCAGACACCCAGCCAAGGCTTCACTGACACCCAGCGCCAGACACGTTGCCTTCACCATCCCTCTCCCCAAGGGCACAGCACATCCCCTGCCAGCAGCCACCCCTGGCCCCACACCAAGCAGCCTCTGCCAACTGCCCACTCAGGGGACAAGCGCAAGCATGAGGCTGTCCCACCTCTGGCTTCAAATAGCGAAGGATTCATTTTACCCAGGAATAGCCCTTACCCAGGAATTAACCGCCCTTAGAGTGACCTCTTTTACAGTTTCAGTGGAAAAATACAACTGTAGTTCCCAGCACCTGCAACGGCTCGGGACAGAGAGAGCAAGATCAGCAAGGCCTCCTCGCCCTGTTCACCACCAGGGTCCCGCAGTCTGCTACAGACGGGAACGCTGGCTCAGCACAGGTCAGGCTCCAGTTTTGCTGATGAGGCTACAGGCTATGAGTCCTGCTGCCATTTCACCTGCCCCAGCCAACCCCTTCCCCTGCCCATCCTGCTCTACAAGTCCAGAGCCAGCTTTCTGGAAAGGTGCTCATGGTGGGTAGCTTTGGCGGTTGTCCCCATTTAGGGTTAGAGAAAGAAGAGGCCTGTTGGAGCCTCTCTCTGATGAAGGCACAAATGTTTGGTCTCCTTGGGCAGATGCTGCTGCAGTCAAGACTGAGTGGCCATGGGTGGAAGGATAAGGCTGAGAACACCATATAACCGAGAGAGTAGATGGAGTGACATCAAAATGTTTGGACTTCCCACCTACTCCTTTGGGTACAGCAGCAAACAGCAGGATGCAGAGTTTGAAGCAGGGAAGGGGCACTCCAGCCTCATCCTTTTTCTTTCTACATACATTCCATGTTAGTCTCATTCCCCAAAGGCTCTGTACACACATGTGCTGCAAAAGGAGGTACAAAAACAACAAAGACGACACACAGAGAAGCAACAAGGACTAGTTCAGTGCTCTCCTCCAAAGGCAGGGCTCAGCAGCTGGGCTGCAGGGACCACAGAGTGCCTCGTGGTGGCTGTTCCTGAAGGAGAAGTAGCAGGACTGTGGCCATCCTGGGTCAGGCAAGAGAGACTGGGGCCAGTGGGCCACAGCCAGAGGCAAAAGGTAACTGAACTGCTGCGAGACAGCACAGAAACCTTTTCTGCTGAGAATACTCCATTTGATCCAGAAATCCCCCTATTTTTCCACAAAACAACAAGAATGAAATCACAGTTTTCTATCCAGAAAATGTTAATGGAAAATTTGTGCCCAGCTATGCTGTTGAATACAGATTGGAGATATTTGGATTTCTGCAGAAAGGAAGGTCAAGTCATTTTCACAGTGTGAAAAATGAAGCTAACAGAGTTCATATTTCTCTGTGAAGCAATGATTGATTTTTCTTTCTATGTCTCATTCATACTGCACTAAACATGTATAGAGAAATAGAGAACAAACTTATAACACCTTAGATAAAGCACACAGATTACAGTAATACATTGAAAATTAAGTTAACATTAGCATCTGTTTGAAGAAAGCACAAGAACATTTAGCCCAACTCTGAGAGAACAGGCCGTTGGCATGAGTGCATAAATCTTACTTCTCCTAAAGCTGCTATTTCAGAAAGAAAAAAAAAAACACCATTGTGATGTGCATATATAAAGCAGGAACCCATCATATACTGCATCTATGGCTAAATTTCCTATTTCAAAGTGTGTAAGAATTTTAGTTACTGACAGTATGCTGTTACTCAGTTTCTAGTGCATATGTATAGGTAATCTTTATTTTCCTGCCACCTTAATTGTAATTATCATCTCAGTACTGCCTGAGTGATTTATTTAACTGTGCAGAGCTATTCACTTATTAGCGCTGCTGCTGCAATTTTATGAAAAAAGATTAATTTAATACAATAATAACTTCTGAAAAATATATTGATAAAGTTTCCCTACTGTGAGAAGGGGCAATGCTGAATAATCCTTCCTTCAGTGTTTGTAGATTCCTTTAGAAAACAGTGTTTCAGTATATTTATTAGAGTTCACAGTGGCAAGCTCTTATGCATCATTCTTTAAGACATGCCCACACCAAGTTCCATCACGCTTTGCTCATATAAGGTGTACAGTGGATGTTATAAGGTCCCACACCAGTAAGATGCGAATTGGTCATGGGGGATTTCAGCTCCCTCTTTCGGTGCCTCTCCGCCTGTTGGCCACATGTCAGCAAAAGCCCCAGGACTTTCTCACCGCCTGGTGAAAGTCCTCCTCAATACACATCGCAAACTAATGCTTTCAAGACATGCACACTGATAACCCAGTCATGCTAGAAATGTTGTGGTGCTTAGACTGTGATACCGCGTGACCCTCTCTGACCGAGGCATGGCAGCACCATGAGGTTTTTCTGCCACTGTCAGAAAAAATTAAGGGGAGGGGGAAAGTAATCACAGTGAGACTCCAATTTGTTACTGCAATTCTGCATATCAGCCAGGTGATTCTTAAAACACCATCAGAATAATCTAAACTTTCAAAACTAGGCAAGAAAGATGCCATACTCAAAGATGTATTGGAAAATAGATGCAAATTAATTGCAAAAAGCAAGGAGAAGGGTCACACAACTAAGAATTTGGAGAGCACCAGTGGTCAAAAGTACGAAGGCTCTAAGAAAACAAAATAAAGTCCAAAACTATTCAACTTTTCATTAATTAATTAGGATGAGGTCAATTCGACCCTTCTCTCCCATCTATCCCTTTTCCCTCTTTTTTTTTTTTTTGCTGTTTTTTAAGTTTATAATCAAGGTAGCTTGCTAGCTGCTTCTAAGAGTTAAGGAACACAATTTTATTCCATGCTTACTAACTGATTGCAAATGATGGGCCAAAGCGAGCAGCTAAGGAGGAGGCCATCTGTTGCCATCCTTTCCTTTCACCACACCAATTGCTTACAGCCTTAACATGGCTCTTACCCTCTCCCAGCCTGGCACACAGAAGCAATCCCTGTAGTAGCTCTTTAACCGATTGCATGACCATATGTTCCTTATGAGTGGAACCAAAGCTAACGCACAGTGTAAAACAAAACTACTGTACCAACTTTGAAACACGGACACAGCCAGAAAATTGAAGTGCAAAAGCATGGTAAAAAGGCTTTTCACATCAACTTTCCTTCTTTCTGCCATGTTGCTTTCAAAAGACAGAAGCACTTTACAGCAATGATGTCTCTATATGAGCTACTGAAGTACTGTCTTGTCTTCAGTGATTTTTATGATGATATTCCGTAATGCACTTTGCAGAAACATAAGACGAGGCAAAGCTTCCTTTTTATAAAAGAAACAAAAAGAATAATATACAGCAGGTAGCATTAGAACGGAGGTGGAATATCAAGCAAGAAGAGTTGGTCTCTTGTTCCTTTTCTCTTTCCCCTCTTTCTTCTGTTATTCCGATAAGATCAGTCCGTTATGTACATCACCTTCAACCTCATTTGTCTGGTCACCCTGTGTTAGGAAAATAGTCTTCCCCATCCTCTACTAACATCAGAATACAGTAACTCTAACAAGTTGTGAGCAAATCCTGTAGCCATTCAGGATTAAGGATAAGGAAGCAATGTAATTCAAGCAACAGCTTGAGTATGTCTAGATTTCCAATACCAACAACAGAATTTGATGATAAATGCGGAGCATTAAGAAGTCCAATTAGAATCCACATGTATGAAATATTCCACGTATACAATGAAGAGGTTGGTCAAAATTGAAATTCATTTAAGAAGAGACTTTCCCCCAAGGAGGAAGTTGAAAAATACTGACAAAACATTTCTTTTCTGGTAAAAAGCATTAATAAATTATGTCAACTTAATTGCAGGATCACTGTGTTTTCACAAATGCATACCCAGCTGAAAATTATGTGGAGGTTTTGTTCACAAATTTGATCAATTTCACTGGATTTTACTGGCGTGTGAGGAGGCCAGTAGACTTGAGGCAGGACTTTTTCCTGGCTGCCTTGTGAGAAAAACAGAAGTGTCTGCTTTCCGTGGGCAGGAGCAGCCAGTCATCAGACACTTCGGCCATTAAGAAATGGATCCTATAAACTTGTTACATCCTAGTTTGCTATGATACACCAAGTGTTATGCTATAGACTATAGGGTATCAGCTCACATATCCATTCTTTAGCAAGCACAGAGCACTGCATGGTATGTTGGTGGGTTTGCGTGTTCACACCCCCACAACTGTTTACAAGAAACAAAAGCCAGTGCTGACCTGAGAAAACGATATTCAGGCCCACCTTCAAGACAGTGATAGAAAAGCCTCCCCAGTCAAACCCCATCTAAGCCCTGGAAGACCTGGTGAAACTGATACTCCATACAGAAATAGTGGTAGAATTAGAGCATCTGAGATGGTCCATCAAAGGCCTTTGAGAGGTCTTGGAAAGGTTCTGCTAAGAGCAGAGCAAGACCATTGCAGCAATTTCTTTTCATTCAAGAGATGAATGCCTAGCATATTTATTTCATAAAGTGAGAACCAGTATCCCAAACAAATAGCTAGAATGAGCATTATTCAGCCTTTTTCCTGGCAACCAGCTTAAACGACCGTGTCTTGCTTTTCTGGGAAACCTGCCAGGTGAGCTTTGAAAGGATTGTAGTGCTGACGGCAAAGTCTAGAGGGTTCGCTCTGTGTGCTAACCAGAGGTCTGTTAAAATAATCAGGAGGAGGAGGCAGAGGCCTTCATCCTCCACAAGTGATGAGGGTTGGAGCATAATGGCATTGCCGGGGGGAAACAGAGAGGGATATTAAGCTCACTGGGGCATGGGCTGTCTGTTACCATGTGTTTGCACAGCTCTAGCACCAAGGCACTCCAGAGTAAAGTCTTTAAAAGTGGTTAAATGACTTACAGTCTTAATCTATTTCCAAAAGTGAGTAGTATAACTTCCTTTTACTCCCATCATTAGGCCTGGGGTGCAATTCCACTCCCCCTTTTTTTTTCTCCCCTTATCCCCAGTGAAAAGTTACTGCCTTTTCACTTACCTGGTTCACTTGTGATTCTATTATTTACAGTGACTGTACCTCGTGAAGTCATCTCCTCAGCTAGAACAAGCAGGTGGCACCCCATGATGTTATACCATTTTGTGATGTCACCACATGAACTGAAAACGAAGTTTTGAGGAAAAAAAAAGTGAATAACCAAAGAGATTTTTTAAATTAGAATTAGTCCAAGCTCCATAATGAGGAGCTGCCAAGTGAAAAATTTGCTACCGTGACTTACATATTGAACTGATTTAAATAACCTAATTTATGAAAATGCATTTTAGAATGCCTTTCTGTCATTGTGGAAAACTAGTCCTATAAGAGTCAGTAATCACCGTCCTCGTGATAGTATTAATGTGAATTTTCCTATTATGTAGTATAGATTATTAGCTCTTTCATCCTTAAGGAAAACACTGATATTGACAAAGGGTGAATTTCACTTTGAGTGAAAAAGCCACAACTCGGCAAGGAGTTTAAAAGCAGAATAGTATTTATGTAAATATAATGAGAATATTATAGCTGATCTCCTTGACATTATTCTTCCGTAAAATGACAGAAACATTAGAAAATTATCTGGACTACGCTAAAATAACTAAATATTGAAAGGAAACCTTACAGCCAGCTGCACTGCAGGGACACCTGAAAAGCCTTTTGTCCACTCTGTTAGGAACAGAAAACTCTTTATATATTATAGGTGACTAAAACCAAACAGTGCTTGTTACAGATAACACCACAAACCTCCATTAGGAGCTGCTTGAAAGAAGGCTTGACCTAAGTGATCATAGACACTTCTGTTGCTTGTTCATTCTGTTTTAATTGCAAAGGCCCAAACTACTGAAGCAAATAATGCCTCTCTTTAATGCAACTGAAATATGGTATAGTCATTAATATGATTCTTTTAGATGTAGAAGTACAATGTTGCACCACTAAAGCCAGCTACAAGAGCAAGTCACCATGTCCATGGTCATACTTGCAGATTAATTTTAGGCACCTGCTAGACATCATGAAAAAAAGAAGTCAATCAAGAGCAGAAGTGAGAACTGCAGCCTAAGGATATTGAAAAGATAGAACAATATCTATCACCCCAATTGCAACTTTAAAGCTGCATGACAGATAAGTTGCTGGAAGAAGAAAAGTCAACCACAGATCAATGTAATCAAGTGACTGATTACTTGACTGAGGAAAAATTATTATCCTATGCATAGAAAGATTTCTTTTTGGATTACAACGACAAATGCTTCTTGATCTTTCCAAGACCTGCACGCATTTACTGATGGTTCATTCAAAAGGCCTTAGAAGAGGCAAAGATTTTCTTAAATAGATGCTTGAAATCATACTGGCCTTTTTAGAGGAAAAATCAAAACTGTTCTTTCGGTCCTCGTTTGTGCTTTTAAGACTGTAATTTCAAACAAAAACATTTTTAAAACCAGGGCAGGAGCCATTGGGAAGGGTGTACACGAAAGAAGTGTGATACAGTAAGCAGAGGCAAATAAATACACAATTTAAAGCAGCCTGAGGTGAGGACAGCTGCTGTGGTTTTCTGCACATTACTTAGAATATCTAAAATTATTTTTTTTCTGATACTTTATACCTTTTATGTTTCCTATAATAATGAAGTCATGAAGTGGCCGTGAACTACTAAGTACTACTGCCATTGTGCAAATGTTTGAGAGTAATTTTTAGTGGTTTACTCAGGCCTTCTATTCCTGAAATCCGGTTTTATCGTATACATTCCCTGACAACTGGGTTCCATTTCCTTTGGTCCAAATACAGAACTATTTGAGGGCATTTTAGAATTAGTTCTGTTAACCTGTACTTTGAGAGCAGTCACAGTATTAAATGATAGATACCCATTAGAAGGAACAAGTTTGAATCATTGAATCCTTTATACAACATTTTTGTAAAAAATTAAACAATTTTGAGAAGTAGAAAACGTATCAGTCCAGTGATATCTGTCATTACTCATTTTTCATATACTCAGTGTGATTATTCATTACTCAAAAATGACATAGTTAAATGCTAAGTCTTGCTAAAATATTGATCATAATATGTAGGGGCATATAATTTATCTGAATCAAGTGAAATATGTTTTCCTCAGCAAGATGATGAAAGCTTGTCTCATTACAGCATTATTTCTACTGAAGTTTCCACCATTAGTTAGTTTAATGACTCTGTGAACATTTTAATTGAGAAGATCCCTACGTAAGTTGCTCATTCAAGACACATGGATGGGTTTAGATTCGGGAATGAGAGAAACGTGCAGCCAGCTGTGCTCAGCCTGAGAGCGTGGGCAGAAAACCAGATATGACAAAATACCCAGACCAAAAAGGGGTGAAAGGATTTGACAGGGAAACAGCAAGGTGTTACAAGCTAGGAGAGGTGAAAGGACAGAACTTGTTATTGAGTGTACTTGGACTGGCAAAGATGCGTACAAGCATGTGTTATCTTAAATTGTTCTCACCCCCCAAAAAAAAAAAAAACCCCAAACAAACCCAACCAAAAAAACCCAAACCCAACACTGAGGCCAGTGGAAAGCTACACCAGCCTTTTAGAATCAAGCCTGATAAGAAAAGGTAAATGTTGCTATTAGAAAACTTGGCTTCACTCTGGGTATCTACTTTATAATGGGAGAACAAATAAACCAGCAATCTTGCATCATCCTCTACCTGCACACGAGTCACAAATTCCAAGGAAAAAAAAAAATCACAGTAAAACACTATTTAATATCAGCTACATGTAGATGGTCAGCAGATGTGTTCAATTGGTGCTCTGCTGTCCTCCACAAGGACACAAGCTGGGTCTGTATCAGCTCTTCCATAGAGTCCTGTAGCATGACTCCAAAACCCTGATACCAAAATATTTTGTGGCTAATCTTGTCCTCATTACTGATAAATTAAGGAAAGTGTTGGTACAGGAGAGATTGCTCTCCCTGTATCAGTGGCATAGAAATGGTATCACTCCCACCTGTACATGCACTTCTCTGAGAACTGAGTAATCTAGGGGAAAAATGGACACAAATAATGTTCTTAATCAGAAAGGTATATTGGGGATGGAGAGAGACATTTTTATTTCTGCTTCCCAGCTGCAGAAACAGAAGCCAAGAAGAACTTGAACGATTTGCCTGAAGTCACATATAGCTGTGTATTTTAGTCTGGATGTCAGATAATAAGACTAAACTGTTAGCTCAGCCTCCTTTCAGTTGCTGCTGGTATCAGGAAACCCCACAGAATTTATGCTTTGAACATACACAAATTACTTCAGAACACTCAAAACATGGAAGCTGGGGATCTTGCAGTGCAGTCTACCTTCTTCAGTCGTTTACTTGCCTTAATTGAAAGATCTTTCACTTGGGTCTATTTCGTTTTGTAGCTAGCTAGGGTGTCCAGTGTGAGAGCCCTTGATCCTGGCCATATTCTGAGGGAGCTGTAATTACTGAGCAGGAGAACTAGCATCTTTTGCAACAACTGACCCAGGGCACAGACAGCTGATTGAAAGCAAGTGAGTTACCGAAGCATAACTAGTTACTATCACACACATGCAAAAAAAAAAAAGACCAAAAATGAGGTACTTGGAAACAACATAAGTGGGTCAGCAACTCAAACATCTCACATGTAATTTTGTGCTATATGCACCAAAGATTACATTCTGGGGGCTCTTATGGGACAGCCTCAGAAGCTATGTGCTGAAGTTACTAGTCCAGGGCCAAATATACATTTGCCTTCAGCAGATGGTTACCCAGAGAAATGCTAATTGAGCAGGCCAGAAAGATTTGGCTCCATGGAAGCATAGCTGCCACAGTGCATCCCTCATTTATGAGTAGAAATAGCAGGGAAAAGTACAGCAGTTTAAAATTGTCATGTCTATTAGGAAGAAATGAAAGGAGATGAATCTCTGAATATTCCTCAGAACACCATTTTATTAGATGCATCCAAACCTGGAAAGCTTAAGCTTAGAAAAGAAAAAAAAAATAAACACGATAGGATTCATTCTAAACAATCTCACATTTTACATAAAGAAAATGAAGTGCTTGACATAAACATTTCACGAGCAAGATGATTTACTTTATTTCCACTTTGTTTCTGATTATTGGAAATAAGAATATGTAACCCCGCATTCATTTCATACTTGTTCTGTAGCACCTTTGCTGAACCTTTCTATGAAATCACACACATGCAAGATCAAAACAGAGAGATGGGAAGTAGAATGGGCTTCATTATGGCAAGTACAGCTCATATCCTCCTCCACAACACAATTTATTAGTATCTAATAGAATTGTAATGTTTCTCATTCTACATTTTTACAGCTGCATCAAAATATTAAAGTGTGAATTGCAATTAAACTCACACAGTGCTCTTAGCATAATTTCCCTTGTATTAATACTTAGCAAACCAAGTTATTGGTGTAATATTACTCTTGATACTGGTTGTCATAAAGGGATAAAGCCTCCAAATAGTAATAAAGTATACTTTACTGTAGAGAGAGCGGCAGTATGAAAAAACATTATGCTACTGGAGTTGTTAATTTCTGCAGAAGGGGGTGGGGAGAGAAAGGCTTTTGACTCCTTAAATTATAGTTTGCAGGTTAGTACACCAACTCACTTAATCTCTCTAAACAGGTAATTTACTTGCTTTCTGAAAGCACCCATGTGCAAGAAAATGCTAGTACACTCCAGGGATGATTCTAAGATTGATTGCTTGGCTCTAGTCACCAATAGCAGTATGCATTCTGCTAAACTCTGTTTTACATGTCTCAGATCTTTAAAGATTTTAAAGGGAAAAAAAATTGAGGGGAAATATTTGTTTCAGGCAACCCCAATTTATGAGTGTTTGGTCTGCTTGACTGTAGACTATTGAAGCAGAAAGGCTAAACTACTACTTGCAAATGGCAAATAGGTACAGTAACTAGGGACAGAGCAATTGCAGGTGTGATGTGCTTACGTTATCCATTAGGAAGTCTGGAAATTACATTTTGTGTTCTGCAGCTGCTCCTTAGATATGCAGTTGGCTGGAGCTTTTTGTGGTTTACAGTTGAGCAGTGAGCTCTGCAAGGACTCGCTTCTGGAGGAAATGGAGAGTTTTAATGTTTGCTTATGGAGGGGAAAAAAAAACCAACAACAAAACAAACTAAAGTGGCTGAATTAAACACCATTAAATGGACATGACTTTGGTAGGATTACCTGGGATGGTTAGTTCTCTAAAAGTGCCTGGAAGTAGAACTTAAATGTCAAGGTTTAAGTTTCTGTTGCTTCCATTAAGAACTCATTGGGTAAAGCACACTATTTCGTACGCTAAGAGCTGACCCACACTGTCTTCAGAGGTGGACCTGCAGCATGAGTCAACATGTTTGATCAGATTATGCCCGGTTATTCAAGGGCTGGAAGCAATGATGACTTTGCCATGCAAGCCATAACCAAAAGCCCAGTGAGCTTGTACTGTCCTGTAAACCATGTCATGAAAACAAAAGACCACTTCTATTAAGTTAACAATGAAATCCCTGTCTCAGGGTAATGCTGGAAGAGGTTTGGAAAAAGATCATCTTGACTTATTTTAGATAGACTTATGGTTTTGCTAACAGCCTGTATGTGTTATTGATAAAGGACTCTCTTAGCTGCTGCTCTCCAGTTTGCAAAGCCATTTCTGTCAGTGAGAATTTCTCTCTTCCAGATACGCAGTCTCTTTGCATGCACCTGGGGTTGCACGGCATTGGTAAATCTGTGAATGAACCCCCAAATTCTGGTCCATGCACAGTGCCAGTCTGTGTGGAGCAAAACACAAATGAAGCAAGCCTTCCAAAGCTGCTGCGAATTCCAGTCCCACCTGCCATTGATGTCAGATTGTTTTTAACAGCATAGGCTTCTGCCTGTGACAATTCCCGATGATAGATCCTCTGATCTGGGTAGGCTGAACATGAGGAGTCTGTATCACAGCCCACAGAATTAGCACTGTTTGTAGTGTCTGGGATTTGCTGTGTCATTCATGAACTGCCAAGATAACTGCATCATTGCAATGTGTCACACATTTCATATTTTTCCTCCCCTTTCCTTCTCCCTCCCTTACATTTTATCTCCCAGAAGTTTAATCTCTCCTGCTTATGCCACCAGCTACCAGCATAAAGAAAAGTACATGCATATGATGAAAAGGCCATTAATTGCCATCGGTCTGACCTCTCATCATAGGCTGCCTCCCTCCTCACTCATCACGGGGAGGTTAATCTCCTAACAGCATGCTGCTGTGCCCACTACAATAATCGCTCCTGAGCAACAGCAATTGTGACGTTACTTTTGCTCGTGAGTCTATGAGAACTTGGTGAGATGAAGGCTATGAAAGTGGCATGGTAACTGTCCATACAAAAAAACCACCCCAAAATCCCAGTTAGTGTTCAAGGATCTAACCCAAAGCCTATTTAAATTCAGAAGTTTCAAATGTGGCCCCAAATAGATTAAACTCATCTTAGAAAGACCTTGAGCACCCAGCACTGTGGCAAGGTTTACTCATCTAAGTCTGGCTGAAAGTAAAATTCTCCATTCCTTCCTCTATTCCTTATGGCACATTTCCTAAGAGTATAATTTACAGGAAAATGATCAAAATATCATTAAGAAATGTCAGTACTCTCAGTCAAGCTCCCTTCAGAAATATAAGCAGCGTGTGGCAGGCATAATAAAGTCATGATTAGGATGTCCTTTAAATCACAGGAAAGGGAGGCAGAGTAGATGTGCTCTATTCCATCTCTTCGCGTGACTGTGAGCTAGTACATAACTAGCAAACGCCCAGACATAACTCAATTCTTTAATGCCTGTAAAGATATTAGAACTTCTGCACTACCCAGCAACAGCAATAACATCATCATATTCTCTCTGCTCATCAGAAGCCACTGCCACGCCACCCCAGAGAAGCACAATGCAGAACCCGTGTCCTTGCTCAGCCTGGCTTTGGGGCCAAGCAAAGGCAAAGCTGAACCACAGACCATGAGAACAAAGATTGATATGGTCCTTGACATTAACAACAGACACAGTTACCCCAGAGTTCGATTTGGGCTCACCCGGGGAAATGAAGAATAGCGAGGAATGGGCAAAGGACCTAGACAAAAGACAGCAGAGCAAGAGTCACAATACTGAAGACATGAGCTCTGCATAAGCACCACCAGGTCCCAGTCTTCTCCCAGCTGTGTTTCTGCTAGCGAGCCCATACACAATCTAAGGCAGACACATATGTGAGAAGTGATCCCTTTGTCCTATGATAAAGTCCCTCTAATTAGCCATATATCCTTGGCAGCTAGGATTATATCTGAAAAGAATAAAGCATTCATCATTGCTTGCTCTTCAACAATATGGCCTCTGCAGAAAATGAGCTCAATAAATGGGTTTGGAAAACACCAGGAGTTTTGTGAAACAGTGTTTAATAGTGAGTCCAAGAGTAACTGAGAAATAAAATTATAAGATAATCAAGCACATCTCTGTATGTCACATTCTGTTTGTGTGTTGACTGCTTCACATTTTGAAGGAAAAAGTCCACAAGACAACAGAAAGAGGTGAACCCTCAATGGAGCATTATTCCAGGGAGTTATTGCTGGCTTACTTCCAGAAGGGACACTCCCAGGATGGATATTTCTCTTCTAGAACAAAAGTGTCTCATTTTGGATCCTTTTAGTCTCTTTAGAAACAATAGCTCACCTGTTGTATTTGGCAGACTCTACCAAATTACTTCCCTGGGTAGACACCCCTTTTATTGTAAGGGATTTATTCTTAGATCCAAGTAAAATGTTATGCGACCAATCTAGACATGAATTAAAGGAAAATGTGTATACGAAATACTGAATATATATATATAGCACCTGTCAGAGATGCTGTGGAGTTGGAGATCTTAGCTGTAGTCCCAGGCTGGGACTAGCAGATGGAGAGATGTAGAAGCTTCAGTTTAAGCTTGTGGCAACACCATGACATAAATGCATATGTTGTTAGCAAGTAAGTCACAAAACAGGTACCCAGGAGTGTTTTGGATGAGTAAGCTTCTGATCTTCAGATGCTGTAAAGGAGTGGGATCAGTCCTATCAAATAGTTTTCTGTGAGCCTGTTTCTTTCTGAAGGGAATGCTGCAAATCTTCCATCCACCTAGACTGCCAGATTTGAAGCAGATAACAGATTGTTTTCCTCCCTAAGTTTGGACATGGCAAACAAACAAAGAAATATCCAAACAACCCCAAACCTGCAAGATAATACACATGGGAGCTGTGAGCTTTTCTTAAAGCTGAAATGATGCTTTCATGAAAGAAAATATTGCTGTTTGCCCACTCTTGCTGTAAATAAAAGCAGTGCCAAAAGGTACATTGGCTTTCCTAGCCCCATTTGTCCAGCTCGGTCATAAAATGGTAAAGAAGCCAAAACCTAGATGCCAGGTATGGTAAAGCCATAAAACTAAACTATGGTAAAGCCAAAGGTGAAGACTAGATTGTCTAGTTCTACCTGGTGGAAAGAGCACATAAAGGCACCCAAAAAGGATTTGACATATAGACAAGGTGACAATATTTCTGAAATAAAAGATTGGAATACTTTTGTAGTGACTTTTTTCAGGTCATAAAAAAGACAAAATACCCATTTAGGAAAGATGTGTGCTGGTGGTGTTATTGCCAGCTCACGAGGCAATAGCTACACTTGCATATTACGTATAGTGTAGGTTTATTTCCAGACACTCAGTGTTCTGGAGACATTTATCATATGCTGCCGAACAACTAACGTTAACATCCACTTTGAGCAAGGGAACAGCTTTATATGTCTGCACTGATCCAACTTTTTCTCTCTTCACTCCTCTGTTCAGCCGACAGAACACTTGTTCCGCTGGGCTGTTTATTCCTGGCAAACATGGAACAAATTCTTTTCAGCCTTGGAAAAAAAGCAGCTTGTAGTTATTAAAACAGAAAGAGAAGCAAAAGAAGAAAACTGGGTCACTGAGGTGTCAGAAAAAGAAATTACTGGGATTTCATAAAAGAAAAAGGGAGGGGGGAAAATAAAATCAAGATTGTCCCAAGTTTTGTTATAGAAGAGACAAGCAGGAAGGTTCTTCAGAAGAAGGTAAGGATTACATTACAGTTTTATACCATGACTTCTCTGAGCTGCCAAAGGGCCAGCAAATCCAATAGCTCATGACCAGAAATAAAGAGCAATTATAGCTGGGCAATGGAAAATTGATACCTCTAAACGTATAAACTCTTATGCTGATGCCTCCCAGCAAAGAACAGAAGCTGGACTAGTGGGTTTCCAAAGTAAACTTATATCCTTTTTAATTCTGCTTTTAATACCTCTGTCCTTTATGTGGCATTAACTTTATTGTAATATTGAAGGGTTTGTTTTTTAATAGCATCGTAAGTGTAAATGTAGTAGTTAAATTATAATAATAATAAATCAAGAACGTACTAGAGTCACTGCAATAACTAATAATAACGTTAAGACAGTCTATGATGCATCTGAAGTTCACTACCTTAGAGAGTTAATTAAGTCCTAAGTTAATTGGCAGTGATCTTATTTCTAGACAGGAAATGTAGCCGATTATCTTGTTTATGCTTAAACAAGTAACTGAGGTCATAACAAGAGTTTTTTGGGGTATTATTGATTGATTCGTAGTTTCTTAATTAATTTTGATTGACTTTTCAAGTACCTTGCTTCTTGAGTTAATTCTTTGCTTCTAAGGAGATGAAGCTACCAACACGAGTGGTGCTAATATAGAGTCACAGTCACAATTTTGACTGTACAAAATGCATAGTTTTCCTAACTCCACTGTACTTTTAAGATGTTATACTGTTACAGATAAAGCTTTTGTTGCAAAGTGCAAACTAACGTACTGTTTTCACAATATCATGCCTACCTTTGCTGTCATAAGGTATGCAGTAGCATCAAAGATGCCAAATTGCATTTAAATGTTCAGACAAGCACAAGTTATTTCACACATTCCTATTGTTAATTGTATGAACATTACCATATTATTGCTTCAGGAACTTATTACCTTTAAAAATAGTTAATGAATAAATGCATGAAACCCAAACCCTGGTAATGTTTTCCAGATTAGAATTATGGGGAAGAAAACTAACCCTTGCAAGACAATTATGTTCCATCACAGCCTAGTCAGCATCTTGAACCATTTTTAATTGCAAGTGGCTTCTTCCCATATATCCTTATCCAGAGCCATCCAAGAGTACATCAGTTATTACACAGACTTAAACTGAACACAGCATTAGAATTCAGCTCATCAGATGGAATGAGCCAAAAAGGGACCTTTAGCTCCCAACATCCCCAATGACTAAGTTCTTTAGCTGCACAGTCACATAGCACTGAGTAAAATTAACAACTCCTTTACCTTGCCTTCTGCCTTTTTAGACTGGAATGTAGGTACAGGGTAGTGAAATGTCTGTGGTGATGGTGGGGGACAGTGCATGGGGATGTATCTGACCAGGAAAGTCAGAGCAGGGTAAACTGCCCTCCCCGGTGCTGCTAATGCGCCCCGAGTCAGCACAGCCCCAAGGGGTGGGTCATAGGAACAAGACTTTCTGTTCCCTGCAAACTGGTTTGGGTAAGCTAGATGGCCTTCCTGTAAGAGGCAGATTAACCCAGAGATAATTAAAGGCCAACAAATGATATGCAGGAAATTCATTTCTGACAGTACTCGAATCAGAGGGG
Source organism: Pedionomus torquatus (assembly GCA_013398155.1). NCBI lineage: Eukaryota > Metazoa > Chordata > Aves > Charadriiformes > Pedionomidae > Pedionomus > Pedionomus torquatus. The sequence goes on from VZRU01009345.1 coordinate 369,398, forward strand.
ACAAATCAGTTTCAGGAGGACAAAGAGCTTGAACTGAGAAAAAGTAACAAGACTTTTTAAAAAGCAGACATGCAAATTGAAGCAATAGCACTTTATAGAAGGCAAAGAAGTACAGATATGACCATATTTTAAATCACCACCCCCCAGGCAGCAAATGGTATAAAAATGAGTCTTTTCTGCTGTAGATACCAAGCAGTCATGGAATAGAATAAATACTTTGCTCCATCTCTCTACACTCCCTTCAAGTTCAGACCATTTTTTTTCCTATTGAAAAAAAACCACAGTTTGGGAATTAATTGACAAACCCAGGATTTTTTTTCTTCCCTTGTGTTGGGGGCCTATTATAATTTAAAATATTGTGGCAATTTTGAAATTATTCTTTATATTGTTGCAAAACTCTTCCACTTGATTATGTTTTATTCTAATACTGGAGTTTTCTGCTTCCTTCAAGTCCCACTTCAGTATCCCTTGAGTACCACTACTTCATGCTATTCTGATTTTGGGCCATGTGATTCTTAGCAAAGCATTAATTTGCAGTTTTATCAGATGTTCAGTGTTGTACACTGTACCAAGCACTCTGTGCTATCCCCCTTCATAGCTAGATCAGTACTTCCCTGGCATTACAAATCTCTCCAATAGTGAAAGGTGAAAGTATCCTTTTGGATAAACAATTTTTTTCTAAGAATTATATGGACTGATGTACTACACTTGTCTCCTCTTACAGAAGTTCACACTGATTTCCCAGATCAAACTGCTCCTAAAACTTGCAGCACTTTGGAGACAGCCACCCCAATACTGAGGGAGGAAATTTATTCATATAAATAATTTATGATATTTAGTCCAGGGTCTCACTTGCATTACAGGTTGTATCATCTCCCAAGAACCATAGGACCAGTACTAGTTTGAAACCTGGATTTTACCACTGTCTTTTCTGTAAAACAAGTCCATCTATCCTGGGAACTGAATGAAGAGTCCATCTATCCTGGGAACTGAATGAAGATATGATGGCCCTAGTAGTGTTGTGGGAGCTTTGAGGAGTAAACATGAGGATTTTACAAAGAAAAGGTGATTTTTTTTTTTGTCCTGCTTTCTGCCATTTTCCCTACTCTTATGCTGTACCTGGGACAATGGTGCCCTTGAAGCTTGAGAATCTACTATGGGCATTTATGCTTTCTTTCCACACTTGAAGCCTAATTTTTAAAGCACTCCGGGTGAATATTTATTTCACTAGAAAATGAGAGCACTTCTTTGCTTACGTTATCGGAACTCGAGGTACAAGCACCTTCCACTACCAATTTGCTCCTTACCAACCTGATGCAGGGAAACCCTCCCTACATCCAAATATGAGTCTATACTCTCTACCCTTACTTCACCAGGAATTCTGCTTTTCAAAAAAGCAAATTGAGCAAGTTAAGACCCTATGTTTTGGGATGGTTCTATCCGTAACTTTATCTTATACTGTCTGAGACAATTCAACCTCCTTTTTCTAAGCTGGAAAATATAATCCTATAAAACTCTCATGGTTTAAAAACTAAAAATGACTCAGTGTAATCTACAGTTTTAAGAATATACTTTAGAAAAAGTAATAACAGTAATGCCTTTTTCATGCTAGATAAGACCTAGGAAACATAGATAATGAGGAGTTAAAGATATTATTTTCATATTTATTGATACAAAAATTAAATATTTAAGATATTTAACTCCCTCTAAGCAGACTGAAATAATTCCTTAAGTAGAACAAGTAGAAAAAATCCTTCTCAATTTTATCCTCAGACATAAAGCCTGACCTCAGGTGTACGTGCACCATGCAACACATGGAAAAGCAGAGGAGCCCAGGCTGGCACAGGGAAGCCAGGTGCCCATGGTCTCAGTCACATGTGAGGTGACTGAGCAGTGCTCATTAAGGTTTATTGGCTGTGATAAAACACCCCACCAGCTCAGCCAGGTGATGCTGGTGTTTTCACTGATAGAACTGGGGACAAGTTTCAGCCCAGTGACTCCACACTCCTTTTGGATCAGGCTGAATTTAAGTTACTGTTGCTCCCCATGGACCATTTTAAGGTTATTTGACTATTTGTATTCTTGAAGGCAGGGGGTTTGCACAAGGTGCTACTGCTGGGGAGCAAACTAAAGCAGTATGACAAAACACACAGTGCTGGGAAAAATCTTCTGGGCACCTTTGCTCTCCACGCCAATCCAGCACCTGCACTGTTGCTTTTGGGACAGGCTAAACAAGACGACAACAGAAAAATTTGCTTTTATTATCCTGCCCTGAATTTAATGGTCTACTTCCAAACGTAACTTCAAGTTAGGAAACTATTATGCCACCATTTATTTTTTTTCCTGGTTGATGCTCTGTGGAGGGGATACTGCCAGTAGCATTTCTGCAGAGTAAACATCTCTGTTTTTGCCTAGTCAATGTATTCTCAATTAAAAAAGCTGTATCAATAGCCACAATCCTCAGCTGTGCTCATTTACATAGAAAGAGTGCCAAATGGTACAGAGCCTCCTGTGCTGCCTTTTCTGAACAGATAGAAAATGCCTGGAAAGCACTGTAAAGATGTGGTTGCTTCCTATACAATAGTGAATGCACTGATGGTAACTGTTCCCAGTACATTTCAGTTTGCTCCTGTTTTCCTTAATGGCAAAAGGGACTTAAAATAAAACAAATTAACATTCTGATGGAGTACACAAGTCTTAACACAACCAATACCCTGCTCACAAATGCCATGCAATTTATGAGTAGTGTCCTCTGGGTAACAGCTACAACGAAATGAAGAGGGTCCAGATGCACAAGAAGTTAAAGCAGATCAGCCTAAAATCAATTCTGTTGTCAACTGTGTGATATTTAATAACTGGGACCGGTCATTATTCTTTGTATAAACATGGGGAGGAAAGGCAAGATTATCAGTGTCATCTGACTTCATCAACACAAAAATATATAGGTAAACCCCCCATCAAGTATAAGAAGTCCCCAGTGCTTGTCATTTTATGACCTGTTGTAGCGATCTCATTTTGATCAGCCCTTTACTTGTGCTGTGGGTGAGAGGGGCAGAAGCACCACATGATCATTTCTGCCAAAATAAACACTACCCAAAACATAGGGTGTGCAGGAGGCTCATCAGCTACAAGCAATGGTCTTGTTGATCAGCTTTGGATAAGGTTGCCAGTGGCAAAAACCCAAGCAGCTGCACCTGGGCATGAGAGTTTCAGCAGCACCCCCTGTGCTCCCCGCCTGGGGTGTCTCTCTTGGCAGCTCAGGTGAAGACAACTCTTTTGAAGTGACTCTGGGCCACGTCTCAGTTTAGTTTCCACCAAAAGGAAGCCTGTTTGCCTACTCCAGGCCGGCAAGCCAGGACATGAAGCCTGGCCAGGCTAGAGCCGATGTGAAACATGAATGCCTGAAGTCCGGCCGGCGCAGACACCAGGTCCTCAGCACCAGCTGTTTGCTCAGCCTTTGCTGCAATGAAGCATCATGTGTATTTTACGTGGGCAGAGAATTCAGCATGCACATACAAGTATCCTCTCCTATGCAAAGGGATTTCTGGGATTTAGGGTGGTGGTTGAAATCTTTTAGTGACTGTAGCTTTTTTATAATTAGAAAGGTCTTTTGATTGTAGCATTAACTTTCCAGCCACTGTCTCATATCCCATTTCCCTTTCTCCAGCCATAACTAAGCCAATTCTCCTCTCCCACCCCACCCCTTTCTTGGTTATGGTTTGATATTTTGTATAATTTCAGCAGCTTCTCTGTTTTGTTGAGGGGTTTTGGATAGGGTTTGGCAGGAGGAGAGGGTGTTCGGGTTTTGTTTAGGGGAAGAGGGGAATGTTCAATTTATGAGTTCCCGATCTCGTTATCCAACCCATTTCCCCGGTCCAGTTTTCAGTGGTTACAGTCATATACAGCTGCCCTCTGCAAATTAATATTACCATTGCTATGCTTCAGTGCTTCGTATTTCCAGCCCCTTTAAACCTCTTACTTTAGAATACTGTTTTGCAATAATATATTGAATAAATGAGTAACCACTTCATACTGCTCTTGTATTTATGAATAACCAGAGAAATTTCTTTTTTTTTCAGCAGTGAATGAAAAATTAGATGTACTTTAGAGGCTCCTAAAATGTATTTTCAGTTGCTACCAGATGAAATCAAAGAGACAAAATTACTTTTTTCTGCTTAAATATTTCATTGATTTTTCTTAGAACACTATCCTCCCTCCACTCTTAATCCAAAGTGCTCAACGGTGATTCCTAGCTATACTGTAAGGCATTCTTTACAGCTCTAGACTTCAGAGTCTTTATAAAAAACGGCCCACAGTAACATTAAATGCATTTTAATGCAGATATTCTACCTGTATAGACTAGTGCCCGGGAACTTCATAACAAAAGAACCGATTTCGACTCGCTCTGCCCAACATGCCAGTCTACAGGTACTGTGTCTGCGGTGCTAAATTACACCCATATTCTAACTGCCCATGGCTTCACACAGCCCATGCACATTAACTGTTCCAGCCAGTAACAAAATTGAGGAAGGCATGTGGGACTGTGCGTGGAGAGGGGGGGGACGCTTATTGAAATTCATGTACTGCTCTGCTTGATTCCCCAAGCCACACGTGGGAACGCTCAGCCATAGGCGGCTGCATCGCTGTCTCGGGGAGAGAGAGGGAAGAACTGGGGCAGAACTGTTCCACTGTGTGGTTTCACCGCCGGTCGCAGCTTTTCAGACGTGCAAGGCATAAGCCCAAGAACCTGGCCCATTGGGTTTCAGTGCCTGCAAACCCTGAGTACACCTAGAGCTACTGTGGTAAATTGTGTAACATTTTATGTGCATTTAATCAGACCCCAGATATTTTCTGAAGATAAAAGAAAATAAAATATAAAGGCTTATAACTTCTCATCACATGAAAGCAGAATAAGCTTATGCGTCTGTCCAAGCCGAGATCAAACTGCTTCCCCCAGATGTGCCCAGCAACCTGCTCAGCATTTTACTGACAGGCTTCTTTACTCTCTCCCAAGTAGAAACAGCAAAACACAAGCATTGTCAAATTAAAAAAAGAGACTTCCTACCACACAGAAAGACCACACACAACTACGACAGCACCCATGTAAGCCTGCATGTATGCTTTGGCCCTCAACAAAGCTGTGCACAGCCCTCTGCTGATGTTGCTTCCTTAGAAGCATTGGTTATTTCAGCAGGAAACTCTGCACAAAAGCCATCCCAATATCAGGGCTGGCTTGAAAAGAAAAACGCTTTGATTTCAAATGCCCATTTCTTAATTCTTAGCAACAGGTGTAAATCAGGAGCTCCATTCCAATTACTCCAGTCTAAAACCACTCTAATTTAGAAGGCAGATGCAAGTCTAGCCTTCCAGCTTGCAAAAACACCTGGACTCTGTCAGGGCAGGCAGGCTTTTTGCACAGTCTGGGGCTGAAACAAGAAGAGAGTGGCATTTCATACAGTTCCATTGCTCATCTCTCCAAACCTAAATTCTCTGCACAGTGTCTGACAGAATACAGCCCACAGGGAGGGATACGAGTACAACATTTTTTTGGTTAGATTGAGTTTTGCAAGTACAGATAACTTTTTAATATTTTAAAATACATTTTGAATTACAATTGTAATTAGGCAAGGAGCTTTTTTCCCCTCATAATCACATGAAATGGCTCAAGCAATTTAGCGTTCCAATTTTCATATTCATAGAGCAAATATTAGACTGTCCAGTTACATTATTGAACAATAGATAACAATCCTCGGTCACGTTGTATGTTCTTTTTAAGTAGATACATAATGTGGAAAATCAAAAAAAAAAGATATTGTTCTTCTAAAGTTACAGAGGGGGTGTATAAAATTTTTTCTGGCTTAGAATTGTAATTCTAACTGGAGACAGAGCCAAATTATTTCTTAACAACTTCAAACCACAACTTGCAGGATGCTGCAACCCTGAGCTGAAACAACTGCATATCTTCAAAGCAGTCACTTAAAACTATGAGCCTATTTATGCCAGACCCCTGTAAACCCATTAGCCCAAACCGAGAGACACGGCGCAAGACTATGCATAGAAGTATCATCTGCTAATTGAAAAAAATTAAGCTAATTCAATATATACTTTTTTCACCACAAATTAGGAAAACACATCGTTCTGCCACTGCCATTTCAGATACCATTTCATAAGCAGTCCTTACAGACATCTACTCTGTGATAAATTGTGTCTTCAAGGATCCCAAAAATCCACATTGTCCATAAATATGCGTTTCCTTGAGCTCTCCCTGTCATTCTATGTTAGTACCCAACTGGATCTTATCATACTGCATTCTTCAGGCACACAGCTGCCTTTCTGTCTTTGGTGTTTTAAAGAAAATTAAAATGAGACTTAACACTTTTAATTAGATGTTTAATTCATGCTTTTGTGAGCTGTTTCCTTCCAATCTGAATTTTGTCACACAACTATAACAGTCTTTCCGCTGCCAAATTTTTTATTTTTTTTTAAAAAACGTTAACTCAATGTCTCAAAGAATGTCTATTGCACAATTTGGTAAAGAATTTGAAAGTGAAAGTCTCATTTGTTAGTGAAGTAGGAACGCCTAGTAACTGTCACAAGCTGTGGCTGCAAAATATTCAATATTCAGAACTAAAAATATCCCCAAACCAAAGGAGCAGTTTAAACACATTCTATAAGGGATACAGTAAATAAAGTTTTAGGGACAAATTGAAAGAGCAAGTTGAGCAGAACATGGTTCTTCCCAGCGAGAGGTAAGTATTTTACTACTGTTGGGGATTTAATTTTAAAGAAACAAATGCAGAAATAATCCTCTAAAAACAAATGAAACAGAAGTTAACTATTTGAATAAAGTAGCAAAGAGCAGCCCAGTTTTCAGGAGATCATCCCCACTTTGACTCTCACTGTCATTCAGTGCATTCACAGAATTGCTTCCCAAATCCTTCAGCAGTAGCTGAGTGTCATTCAGCCAGATGTTCCCATTAAGAAAGGAACCCATACCAGGCTAAGTCCCATGCCATTTCCTCTGCTATCAGTTATTGCTTCTAAGCACATGATGAGGATGAGCAGGGTTTGGCCTGTGCTCAGGACCACATGGTATAATCTGCGTCCCAGCCCGTGCTGCTCAACCTCCCCTTGTCCCTCCAACCACTTTATCCAATACACCATCAGTATCACCTACTGGTTTGCACTTCGTTGCTTTATTCATGACTCTGTTACACAGCTTGGGAATCATCTTTGTTGCTGCATGTTCTGCACGTGGAGGCAACATCAACTCACATGTTTCTAGGTGAGCCTATAAAGGCACTTCTTCACACTTCCAAATGTACAAGTACTCCAGCACTATCTGTATAAGGAATTATCGTTATTAATAACAACGATGAGAGATGTTCTGTAGGCCAAGATTCCTGGTTTTGCTGCACCTGGTGTTCATGGCCTAAAATGAGCACCCCTGTTGAATTTACTTGCTTTAGAAAAAAGTATTTCCATGCATATTCTTGTATAAACAAACAAACCTTTGGATGGGTTGGCAGGGAGTTTTTGCATGTCTTTTAAAAGTGACCTTAACATCAAAAATCCAGGCAGGCTAAGACAAGTACAGATCTGCCTACAGCATATGCAGTGTCATGACACAGTTTGTTTGAAAGCCCTGTCAAAGCAACTGTTGTGCTGACGGTCTGGCCTTACCAGAAGTGTGTTGACCAGCAAAAATTGTTGGCCTTACTTCTTCGCCATTCCTCCTTTTCCACAGACCCCATCACGTTCAGGCAGCAACTTTTGGGCCCGTGTGTTTGAATGTAAAATGATGAGCTGCTGTTGCCTGCTCTACAGAACTAACACAACAGGCAACAACTGCAGGAAAAAAACCCAACAATATTCTGTCTTGTACCAGAGCATCCAGCAGGACAAAGACCTCCCTTCTGAGTATTACACAAGCTCACCTACTGGTAAATACTGCCAACATAACTACCAGCTGCTATTTATCCATGTGAACATTCACAGCTCAAATAAGTTGTCGTCAGGTTATCAGAATCACTAACTGAAGGAAGGAGAAATGCAACAACGTAGCCTGGACAGCCTGAGAACATGCAAGTTCATACCTTGTCAGATCCCTTCTTCTCCTTGAAGGGGAACAAATGAGTCATGACCCGACTGGTCATATTTGCATTGTTTCAGGTAGCACATTATGTTACAATTGGAGAAAAGAGAAACAACTAAACCAAACATCCTAAAATCTATATAGGAATCAAATCCTTAAACAACTAGAATATGAATTTCCCTCTGGGTAACTGCACAAAGACCTACTGCATCAATAATTTATTTACTTGCATATTTACTTCAGTCAAGTTCTTGGCAAAGCAAGGTCAAAACCTCAGCAGTCAGCAGGGGAGATGCTGCAGAGCTCCTGAGCCCCCCAGCAGTGTCACACGTGTGCACAGGTTGGCAATCAACACCTCATGGCAGGCTGTGGCTGCAGGCACGCCAGAGTGCATTGTGCACACTCATGAGCATCTTTAAATTTGGCTTTCTCACCTGGGTGGCTGAATTCAAAAACCACTCCAGGCCCCTCTCAAAGTCTGTTCTCAACCAGGAGCCTAGTTAAATCACTTAAGGGGAAATTGAAATCAAAGATGGTTTTCTGCATCCAGCTGAAATGGATTGTTTAGTGATTACAAAAATATAACCTTTCAAGTAGGCTCAGGGTTCCGCAGAGAGGTAGAAGGGCTGGGAGCAGTCTACATGAAAGGGACTAAATAGTTTTGTGGGGAGAAAAGCATTTTTCTCTTTTAACGCATCTACTAATGAAATAGCTAGAGCAGCTTACAAAGAAAACATGCAAACGTTAGGCTGCTGTGAATTATGCAGCTTGGTAAGAGATAAAATAATAATCAGCTCACCATCAAGACCAAATCCCCAAGCTGCTTGTAGGATCATGATCGGAGTGGTGTTGAGTCATCTCCTTTGCATACCTCTGCAGTACACAGTATTCCCAGCATACCCAGAGCCGCAGCCACCAGCGGACTGCAAATCCAGCAGCTGCTGCCACCCAGCCAAGAGATGGCCTCCAGGCCAGCCCATCGCTACTGTAAAGGCTTGTTTTGCATGATCAGCAGCTTTGCCCAGCCATCCCTGCCTCCTTTATCTCCTCAGGAGGCACTTCCTTCACACCCACCCACACCTGCAAAAAGCTGAAGCTTTCAATCAGCGGATGGGGATGGTTAATGGCCAGCTGGGCATTAATTTGTTGGTATAAGAAGGTGTCGTTAGCACTAGGAGCCCTCCCTGGCCGGGTGTATTTGAGGAGCTGTTGCAGCAGTTCTAGACTGCCAGATAACCTCGTTGTCACCTCCCTAGGTGGCTGTAGTAAAAGTGCTGCAATTTTCTTTGGAAGGGCAGGAACCTGCAATATAATTAAATATGTCAAGTCAGTTCTGATCCAGTGTGTGGAGACCCCAGGGTAATTTGCTTCCCTTTATAAACCTGAACTTGATTTGCTTAATTTCTTTCTAGATGAACCTGAACGCTGGCTTTCAATTCTCCTGGCCTCTTATTTATTATTTTTTAGACAGTTCATCCCTCCAGACACAAATCATAATTACCAGAGACCGGAGGGAAAAAGCCCAAATTCAGATGAATACATATGTACATATGTGTGTGCGCACGTGTATATTAAGCTGCTGCTTGTCAAAGGCAGTTTAATGAAGCTGGAGGGGAGCTTTTAAATAAAGTCATGGAGAATGTCAAGTAACGTGAAGCAACCTAGTTAAACACAGCAAAACCTGTCCTCCCTTTCGTTTGGCTTCTGATTTATGTCAAACCGAAATAAATGATAATAACACAAGGTTATTAGAGTTCTCTATGATATAAATATGAAGTGTATGCATTTAGAAATCTTAAGACTATAAAACACAGATGGAAGCACACCATCCATAAATTCCAAACCATCTCATTTAAAACACATGCAACGCGCACCAAAAAGAAGAGAGCACTAGAAATAAAGACTGAAGTCTTGGAACTCTTCCTGAAGTGCAAATTTTCTCCGAGACCAATATTAGCACAAAATTGTTTGAAGGCAGAGACTGGCTGGTATACAAAAATGCCAAGCTCATGTTTAATTTTCATCAGATCTTAAGCAAACACTCCTGCACGTATACTTGTTTTACCGCTGCAAAAAGGCATAATGCCAGCCGGGTGTGGAAACATGCTGAGAAGGAGCGTGGAGCATCTCAGGCACCCGTTGCCCACCCTGTTGTCACGCTGGGCTGCGTGGCAGAGGAGAGCTGTGGTGCGTGCGTGGCCACAGCCCTGCCAGGAAGCATCACGGGTGCCACACACTGCGTGCATCCTGCCTCTGCTCCTTCACTCGCCCACATCCTGGGTGCGCACATGTGGGCCCTGGGGTTGCCCTGTGGGCAGGGTACCCTGTGTGGCCAGGGAAGCTTCCCATGACCTAATTGTGTTCCTTGCTGCCTTGGATGGGAAATCTCCATAAAAAAAAATTTCTCTGATCATACCTGCAGAACATAAATTTCCAGGAAAGTGGCAATGCTGAGAGTAGCACTGCCTTTTCTCAACCCCTTTGGCAGCGAAGCATTCTGATAGTGAATATATTTGGCTATAAATAATAATAAACTTTACAGAAAGGAAATGAATATTTTTACACATCTCGGTTCAACAGACTCCAGTTAAATTCTGAGCCCTTCGTTTGAGAAATCAGTTGTGAGGTTGATTATATGTCAACATATCCAAGCCAATGAAGTTAAGTTGATGCTATTTCAAGAACAAGAAGCAAATGTAATTTAAAGAGATAAGACCAGCAAAGAACAGAACATTTGAATATTTTCTTCTACAGGTGACTAAAGATCTAATTACTGTTAGTAAAATCAAACCCTTTGTGTCAGAAAGAGTGCTTACTTCAGTGACTGCAGATTAAAACACTCTAGTTAGTCCTTTTTATATTCAGGAAAAAAAATTACCCCATAAATTCTTTTATACTTTCAGTGAAGATATTTTTGGAGCTGCAGTAAATTTCTCATTACATATAATACACCACTGTCTGATATTTTTTTTTTTTTATTATTTTTACCTTAAAATTATGTCTAAATGGGACAGTCCAATTATGTCTGATTTAATGTTCTAATGTAATCCTGTGTGATTACAAGAAAGGTCTTGGGTTATTTAACAAGTGACGTTTTGGATTTATTACAAAAGCGATATTGGAAGTATAGGACCTGTGGGGAGCCAATTAAACTTTCCTGGACATCGTCTGCTTTGCAGCATCCTCCTGCCTCTAACCTGCCACCTTGCCTACAGAAATAACCAACTTGCTGTGCAGCGGCTGGGAAGTGGTGTTTAGTCCAGGGCCGTATCCTTTAGGAGAGCAGAAGAGGAAGACAAAAGAAAGAAGATTTCAGTTGCTTCCATTACTGACCTTGTCAAAATGACCACCCTGTGGAAAAAGCCTGGCCTCCTTGTGTGTGGTATCCCAAAGAGCCAATGCCAGGGAAAGACTGTGCCTGAGTAAATATTTAAGTGAATCAGTCTTAAAGGCCAGAGAAGCAAACTCAGCCTGTACTCCGTCACCTGAATCAGGTTCCCTCCCTATCGTACAAAACTGATATGAACCTGCAGACTGATGTGAAAGGTGAATCATAGAATCAGAATGTTTAGAGCTGGAAGGGACCTTAAAGATCATCCAGTTCCAACCCCCCTGCCATGGGCAGGGATACCTCCCACTAGACCAGGTTGCTCAAAGCCCTGTCCAGCCTGGCCTCCAATGCTTCCAGGGATGGGGCAGCCACAACTTCCCTGGACAACCTGTTCCAGTGCCTCACCACCCTCACAGGAAAGAATGTCTTCCTAATATCTAATCTAAATCTCACCTCTTCCAATTTAAAACTGTTGCCCCTTGTCCTATCACTGCAATTCTTGACAGATTTCCTCTCCAGCTCTCCTGCAGGCTCCCCTCAGATACTGGAAGGCTGCTGTAAGGTCTCTGCGGAGCCTTCTCTCCTCCAGGCTGAACAGCCCCAAGTCTCTCAGCCTGTCCTCACAGGAGATGTACTCCATCCCTCTGATCATCTTTGTGGCTCTCTGCTGGACCTGTTCCAACATTTCCATGTCCTTTCTCCGTTGAGGACTCCACAGCTGGACACAGTACTCCAGGTGGGGTCTCACGAGCGCAGAGTAGAGGGGGAGAATCACCTCCCGCGACCTGCTGGTCACACTTCTTTTGATACAGCCCAAGAAATTATGGCCCTGTCCATTCTCACTGCTTCAATGCATCTACCTGAGAATCCAGTGTCAGGCAGGGCAGAATCCAGCCTGCAAAGTCATTCTGGCTGGTAAGGATGTGTGAGGGAGGCTGATTCTGGCTGGGTTGCCAGAGCTCAGCTAGAGATGGCAATTAGAAAAGCTAACTTTGAATTGCAAATGGAACAGATTTGTTCAGCAGTGGACATGGAACTGTGTGATGACTCTTTTAAAGCATTGTTTTCAGGAGCAAAACTTGCACTTCAAAATGGATTTGTCGGAATTTTTATAGCTGTACTTCTGGTCATGAGATATTGATTTTACAGCTAGATATAAATGAGTTAAAATAAAGTGGGGAAAAAGTCCTAAGCTTTATCTCAGTGGGCAAAGTGATGTCTGCTATAGAAGCCTTTTGCTCGTACAGGAGTGCTAATATTGCTCAGTCCTGGCACAGGAGCCTTTGTGTAGTCAGGCCATACAGCCGTGCAAGGAAAGTTTTGTATCACTCCAGTAAAGCCGCTTGCAGATCTCGACTAGGCTTCCTAGGAGAAGTGCAATTTTAGCAGAATAATTCTGTTTATATAGCAGCTTTCACTGGTGCAATTATGATGACTAGATATTACACTCCTCTTTCTCTGCACCTGAGAGGATTCATTCCTGTGCCAAGAAAACCTATAGCCCAGGCCAGAAGCAAAAGTTGAGTTAATTAGAATACAGATAAGCTCTTTATGACTTACCTCTGTTTTGCCACTCTTATTACACAAGCAAAATGAAAGTCATCTCATTATGCTAGAAACTACCAGCACTCAGCTTCCTGCTACTGGCTTCTAGCTGGAAACCAGTTACAACGAGGGATGTAGTGAGGAATAGGCAGGTACAGACAAGGAGGGATCAAGGTAGTGGCCAATCACCACAGGAAATAGGACGATCTTTTGATCTCTTGCTGTATCCAAATCATTTACACATTGCAACTGGCAAAACCAATACCATGTGAAAACCCTTGTTCTGCCTCAGTGTGCATTGCAACCACTTATATATTCCCCTTCAGTCCTCAGAAACCTTATGCTTGTGTTATTTCCTTACCACTTGTTAGTTTTTCTCTCTTTCACTGCAGGCTAGCTCTGCTGGTCCCGCTCTCTGGCTGTAGGAGCACTCATCAGGTATAAAGCAGAGCCTGAGATGCGCTTTTTCAGGGCATTCAAGCATGAACTATTTTTCACTCTGGATTCCCTCTACCCTGTTTTGCTCCATAACTTTTCCCAGTGCAGTGATCAACCCGTCCTCCAATCGGCTTTACAACCTCACCAACAATACTGCTCCATAGATCAGCCCGGGCTGCTGCAGGATCATGATGATTTTATGCCTCCAACCTGCCACTTCACACTGCCCCTAACTACCCCACGAGTGCAAGTCCCAAGGTTGTTTGTAAACTGGTATGTCTAGTACAGCCAGCAGGCTGGCCCGGGTAGTAAATTTGATGTATTTCATACTTAAGTAGGAGTGTCAACTGTTAAATCCATTCCTTGCTAAAAATAAAAGCTACATAATAAGCCTGATACTGTAGATCACTTTAAACCAGATACTGTAATCCCCACTTGAGACAGATACATGACCTATTAAATTAAACATAGATTCCCTCAAATTGCATGCAGAACGTCTCTCAGATCAGACTGACTCCATTACTTTACCCTGTAAATAGAAATATTGAACTTCTGTATATATTCAGACGTGATGTATACAGTCACTTACCAGCTTTTGTATATGCATGCTGTATTACTAGAGGTGTGCCTGGAAACAAAACCAGTGATGGCAACATTTTTCAAACCTAATACCATCTTCCAAAATATGTAGTTAATTTTGTTGACAAAATAGGTCTTTGTTTTCTGAATAGGTGACACCTATGGTAGGTGGGAAGAAAATACCACCTATACTAAGGTGCTGATAAATTATTTTGGGGACCCACATTCGAAAACATATCTTAACAACTGGTGAAAAAACCCAGAGATGACAACCTTGGGAATGCCCTTATATTTGAATTATTCCACTGAGACCCTCTAGATTTTTGTCTTGGAACCCCCACATTTCTGTAGACTTTGAAGCTCAATAAACTCTGCTGCAGTTGTATTTTACAACTTTCTGGCTGTCTTCACTTTGACACTGAAGAGTAGCCTTGGCGACTGATGGGAGGGAAATGTTGAGAAGAGCACAAAGATGACACCAGGAAAGAATACAGCCCCGTGACCTGCTCTGCACGGAGGTTTTGATCACACCAAGGCTTCAGCGTCATCTTTTCATGGTTCCTGAGACGGACAGAAGAATGAGAGCTGTCTTCATGCAGATTACTGCAGAATGAAAGAAACAGGTTATGCATATTTTATGCCTGTGTGGCACCTTACCTAGTGTGCTTTACCACTTACTGAGCATGGGCTGGACATTGCATTATATTATTATGTGCAGGGTTAAACCAGATTACAGCTGAGTACCCACACCCAGTGTTTCACAGCTGCTCTCTTGCTTTGGCACACAATCATGGCTTTCTTCCAACATAGCTCAGCAAAACTGCTACCTCCTTGTCTTGCAGCAACTCTCATTTATTTATTCAGATTTATCACCACACCTATCAAGCTATTAGCTTTTACGTGGTATTTTTTTCTTTCTTTTCATTTTTTCTTTTTTTTTTTTTTTCCTTGACTTTGGCTTCCCAAACTTCATAGCCTCAGCTGTTTTTCTGAGGTCTCACTACAAAACCAGGGCTCTTTTTACTCTTTTGGCATGCTGGAGCTGCTCTGATATTCCCACATAAGGCTCCAGATCGGGAATGTCAAATGGGATCCAATGTATCTGAAAACCAACCAGCTCGCTGACCAAATAAGTGAATAAGCAGAAAACGAAGCAGGTTATGTGAGGCCACCATCCAGGTGGATGCAACAAATAACACTTGCACTTCTAGAACGAGGAGGATAAATCAAGACGATGCAGTCTGTAGCAATATTACAGGGGTAGTATTTTCCCACGCACTGAAATGAAGTTCTCTTGAGCAATTCCTGCAGTGGGTGAGTCACTGTCTGTCTTGGATGGTTTATTCAGAATTATTTCTGTTCAGCAAGAATGGAGGAGAAATCTTATTCTCCATTGTATGTGAGCTCTCATATTTCCAGTACCGTGCTGATGCAATACAGCATTTCACTCCACAGTCACACTCAAGTTATAGTAAGGTGTCTCTCAAGAAGCCTGTGATTTTCCAAACATTGTATCCATGTTTGGAAGCAAGGAAGCTGAATGTACTTCATTTTTTTTTATTGCAGGATGATCTGCTCCTGAGCTGTGTGTTGTGCATCAGGCACAAGGCTATAAAGGCAGCAGTAATAATTCCATGAATGGGGAACACCAGCTGATGGCAGTGGGAAGTGTGACGCCTTTCTCAGAGGTCACAGCGTTGGAGAGTAGCTGTGACTGGGAAGAGCTGAAGCCATTCCTCTGTGAGAAAGTATGAAGCCAGCCTATATATTGTTGAAGCCACTTCAGGGATATGCTTCGGCAATAAGACATGACAAGCTGTGAATTACAGTGCATTAATTCAAGCCTAGCATATTGTCAAGTATGGGGCCAAAGGGCTAAGAGCCACCCACACAACTAGGTGTGAATTAATTCACACTAGTTCACACACTGAAGTGTCTTATTGTGATAATAGATTTAATACTCCTAAAATGTTATTTTAAAATATCTATATATTATTAATTAAGATATAAGACTTTTGCCTCCTGAACACTGAATTATATCTCAATGAAGCCATTGCTCAAAATTCTTATTAACCCAGAAGGTCACTCAATTTCTCCTGCCCATTTCGTAATAATAAATAGTATAAACTATTCAGACCATTCCATCTCTTTGTTACAGGAACTATCACCATCAGAAGGGAAATCCCTCTTCCTGTATGTAAAATTAATGCTCAAGTATGTGGTTGGATAAATGTTTCCTGCATGTAGATGTTCAGCCATACGTTGGATGATTTCTCTTTGATAAGTAAGTGCTGGCTACCGCTGAGTGATTATGTGCAAAAACCATACCAGGAGGAAAGGTGCCTGTACACAAGCTCTAATCAATGAACTTTGCTACCCACCAATTCATATTTCCAAAGTGCTTGCATTGAAATGAAAGCCATTACGGACGTGCCAATTAGTAAGAAAAATACATTGGGCTTTTGTCTCTTGCCAGTGGAGGTCAAGGTGCTCTAATTTTAATAGAGTGTCATCCAGAGAAGAGCTAAAAAACAGATTGGGTGGAGCCCAGCCCTGAGAAAAGCCTGTTCAAGCTGATGGGAATTGCCCAGAGTGGGTCACAGTCACTCACTTCTACCAGGAATGAGCCAGGTCCCCTGGGAACAGTTAAATATTAAATCCATTTCTGGTTTTTGTTTTGTTTTGTTTTTAACCGAGTCCTGGGTATCTGAGCTGTTTATAAGAGAAAATGATATAGTAAATTATGTAAGATAAATGATACAGTCTGGCAGTGTGAGAAATCTACTATTCGTAACTAATTCTAATTTTTTAAGCTACTGTATGTCATAGCTAAAGCGGCACATGCTATCACGGAGCTGTCTCTGAGATTTACTACTTGTGTTAGTGTTTCATCTCTGGTTTGTTTAAAATGTTTGGGGGGCTTGAGTCTGTGGTGCGGTGCTGAGGCTGTGAGCTGCATGTAAAAGGCTGGAAATGCCCGTCTGCAGCTGGGCAGAGGAGCGGAGAGGTCTGCCGGGGAGGCAAATTGAAGTAAATGACCAGCAGTCATTTAAATGTTGCTGTATCAAAAGATAGCTCTATCAAGAGGTGAGACTAGAAGGCCTTGGCATGGGTGAAGACAAGCTTTTGTGGCCCTGAAGGGAGCAGAAGCAGTCAGATCTGAGGTTTAGTACAAAGGCAGCCAGGAGAAGATGTGCCCTCCACACACCGGCTGAGCAGACCTGTCTCCTCTTAAGACAGAGGGCTTCCAAGTAAAGGTTTTTACATTTTATTGATCTTCGTCTTTTATCTTCCTCTGCAGCAAACCTTTCCAACAGCACAAACATTTTATTAGACAGTTACACCGTTGTGGCTGCTGTGTATTCCTTATGGAGCACACCTTTTCTACGCCATGCCATTTTTGCCTTACACAAAGCAAGTTAATAAATTATATAGTTACGGGCTTTGATTGCATCACGTTCAGACTGCTCTCTTCAAGATATTAGCAGAGAGCACTGCTCTGACCTCATTTACTGGGCAAGCAGGAGCGCTGCTGAGCTGCAGACCCCGGAGCATAGTGAAACCGTTGTCTCCAGCCAGGACAAGCCACGGAGCCTGAACCACAGGAGCATAACCTTGGATGTCCATTAGCATTTCGGGCTATGTTACACGGGTAAGCAGTGAAAGGAGACAGTATCTAAGCATCTGGGAGAGAAGCCTATGACAGGTTTATTTGATATTTTTACTGGAGACCATACAATTACTGGAATACCTGGATTTATTTGAATGGAAGTATTATAGAAATATTCTCTCCAGTGGTTTCCTGCATGGAGAGGAAATTTCATTTTGCAGCCAAAATTTTGTCAGAGGGTCACAACCTCTCTCTCAATGCTGAAAAACTGTTGGAACTCACCCTCTAACAAAATGAGAGTCATCCAAAGAGACTAACCCTCCTCAGCCCACGACAGAGGGTCCCTCCACAAGGCACGCTGCCCGTGTGCTGTTGCTCATCAAACCCCTGCAAAGGGCAGCATCCTCACCAGGAGCTGCTCTGGGGCTCAAGACAGGCACAAGATAGAAATACAAACACAATATATATATATTAACCCTGTTTCTGAAGGTAACAAACTCCTGGTGAGGGCATATTGCCCTGACTCCTGCACAGAGAGGCCCTGGGGGTTTCAGAAAAAGACTGGCACCACTACAGCTGAGGAAAAGGGGTACTGGATCTTAACTTGTCCAAAACCAAGACAGGGTTTGTTTTCTCACAGAATTACTCTGGCTGCTGTCTTCTGAGTGAAACCTTTAAACATGCAAAACATGTGGCTAAAATGGGAATTCAGAAGTACTGGTCTGCACGCTTTGAACTGAAACTGAAAGTTTCGCTGTGGAAATCCCAATGGCCTGCTGCTGCCCTGCTCTGCCCTGTTTCCTTTCCATGGAAGCAGCTGCTGTGGCCATCTCTGTGCTAGTGTGTATAAAAAACTCAAGCTAGAGACAGAACAAGACTGCCTCCTTTTTTTTTTTTTTTAACCCAGCATCTGAATTGCCAGACTAAATCAGAGCTAGAGTCCACCTAGTCCAGTTTCCTGTCTCAGATAGCAGCCAGAACCAGATGCCTTGGACAAAAGCACAAGCAATCTCCGTTTTGGCAAAAGGGGAATAATCTACCCCCCTTGATGCGTTCATCTTAATCTCTAAGAGTGAGAAAGTGTTTGAAACCCTGAGGTATGAGCTTTTACATCCTTTCTACAACTCTCTTAGCGTTAATTATCATAACTCTGGCACCTCTGAAAACTTGTTGTAACATTTGGCACTGTGTCGAGAGCAAAGCGTGTTGAAAGAAGAGAACAGGACTTCTAAAAAAGCTGAGGCACTGCTGGGATTATTGACTCAAGGACCTCAGTGACGGAACATAACACAGGGTCATGTTTCCCAGTAATAACATGGGTGGTTGACTTCCCAGCATAAGGAAAAACTGGAAAAATTGGAACTCATGTTGTTTTGGATAGAGCCCAAGAAGTTACTGGAGATTTACAATTAGATCATGCAGAAACTGTGGGCTGATTTGGTTTCATTTTTTCAAACAGATGTTGGAGAGGTCCCACAAGAGGTGGTATGGAGGAAAGCTATATTAGTAACTGAAATAAGTGTAGCTAATTCCAATTTAATACTGTATTTTATGCATTACAATCACTTTCCTAAGTGTAAACACCAAGCATATTAATTATTCTGTGGTAATTTTCTAGCCTTATAATTATGTCGTTTTCTTTCAAAAGAACCTATAGAGTTGCAGCTCAGATTTTTAGCAGACATTTCTCCTATTGGCAGCAATGTAATCTATTCCATTGTCAGTGATTTGCTTTTCTGACTTAGAGGGAAAGTGACAGTAACATCTATATCAGATCATCTGGAATGGGCCAACTGCATGTTGCATTAAAATCCAAAGTGGAGAGCAGTCCCGTGGGGCCAAGGTTAACAGTTCCTTTCCATCTGCAATTCCTGTCATTCCTGGGTGCAGTCTGTAAGCTGTCACACATCACAAGCATGTGCGGAAGATACATGAATTACCAAAAGCTGACCACAGCACGACAAATACAAGCTGTTCTGGGACTACTGGTTGGCGTGGCTTCGTATAATAGAATTTAATTTTCTTCTGGGACACTGGAGACTGTCTTGAGCTGGGGAATGGCATGTGGAGTGGTATCTGGTGGACTTTCTCAGACTGTTCACCTTAGTTGCTGTCTCAGGTGGTTGTTTCTGCTTTTCCGTGCTTGGGTACCGATCCTACCAGTCTGGTTTACCCAGTTGTCCTTTAAGGACAATTTTTTGTGTGATTATATGCTTAATTATATCATACAGAACCCAGGAAGCAAGCAGACTTTTTTTCCCCGCTGTCTGCTATTAACAAAAACCCGGTCTCACCACCAGCACTAAATATTGTAGTCAGAAATCGTATTACTTGGAAAACAATCTCATTTTCTTTTTCCTAAAAAAACCACAACCAAAACAAAATGAAAGCATGGTTTTGATGTTCTCTGGTGTTTACTCTGTAAATGCTGGAGGATGCAGAGAGCCCTGACTGAGAGAAAGCTCAGCTGGACAGTCAGCCCCTCGCAGAGCTCCCTCCGGATTCCCTGGAAGTCCAGTCCCCAGAGCACAGACCGAGCAAATCCCACCGTGGCTGACCCTCTCTTCTTGCAGAGGCACCTACCAAAAATAAATTCTCCTCAGGCTTTTGACAAAGTGCAAATAAGCTTCTAGAAGTTTTGCAGTGGTATCAATGTCCTCTCTAAAAATAGAGCTTCAGCTCTTACTGAGCGTAACATCAGGAAAACGTCATCACATAATGGTCGTTCAACCTGCTGACATGGTGTTTCTCCCATGCTCTGGCGCTGAAGATTAGCCAACCCTTTCATTCCTCCATTAGTCACCTGTCATATTTAGAAGAAAGTAACTATGAAATAAGCAACCCTGTGGCTCTTGCACCAGTTCAACATATTCGTACTTCGCAGCGTGGCTGTAAACTGCTAATATTTGTGTTTCTAAAGCAAAGGACTTAGGTGCTCCCGACACCTTCCTGTCCCCCCTCAACATAGACCGCTGTGCTACATAGCATCCACTCTCTGAAGGTGATTAAGGTTTGAAGCTTAATCAACCATGGTTTGCTTTTATAAAGTTCAGCGGGAGCTGAATATATTCAGAGCCTTGAGGCTGGGGCTGGAAATGGCTGAGCTAACCTTTAGACACCTCTGAAAATCTGTTCTGATGTGTATTTAGTAAAGTGAAATGAAGACTATAGAATAATCAATCCATCTATCCTGTGACAGGTCAATTGCTTATTTTAGAACTGTCTTGGCTGGTTGATTATTTAATTTCCTTGAAAGCAAGAAAAATAATCATTGTGAAAGTTGTTAATGTACTCCAGGTGAAATGCAACTAAACCCTTCATTCCAATATTCACATTAGCCAAAATATGCTCGCAGTTCTGTATTTTGACCCTTTGCTCCTTCCATGTCACAAAATAATTATAAAAATGATTAAACGATTTTAAACTATTGAATTGTAATTTTTTAAATGATTGACTTGACATTTCAATTCATTAGCTTTCAACCTGAATTGAAATTTATTCCATAGTCCTTTTTTATAATTTGTTATGTTCCAACTTTGCTGTTTACAAGATTGTCACTAAATGAAGAAATCATTAACCAACACTTTAATTGAATGTCATGCTTTGTATGCACTGCACTACAATAGGGCTCTGTGTGTATTCACTATGAAATAATCAAAACGTGGAATTTGACTTTTTTCCCTTGTTCTCCCAAATTTCAGTACAATTTGGGATTTTCATAAAGCTTTTTTGTAAAAGCGCAGGTTCATGTGCACTTAAATAATGTTGATGGAATCATAAAAGGAAGCTGTAATTATACTGTCAAATTGATTTTATTTCTTCTGTGCATTTCTAGCAATATTTAGAGCTGCTTTATGTTTCTACTACCAGATAAACCCAACTTGATTGCAAACTGTGTAAATTAAATAACCAGTTACTCTCTACATGCTGTACCCTTTCACAGTTTCTGAGCTCACTCTTGTTGTGGTAGAAGAGTGCCAATTGGTGCCCTTTGGTGTTACTCCAGGGATTATTTGGGGTAAACTACATATGCCAGACTGCTGTTTCAGGCCTTTGTATCTAAACCTCATTTGCTTTCACCACCACATTTGACCACATACATCTTGAGGGGGAATGTGATGTCCACTTGGGCTTCACTGGCAAAGGACTCCACTGCCAGCAACGTCTCAGTCTTCCCACAAGTCAATATATTTGTGTTTCTCTCCTCCCTAAATCTCCTTGGGGTGCACAAAGAAGATGCTTGTCTCCAGCTCCCTTGCAGGAGATGTTCCATGCCATGCCATGCCATACCATACCATACCATACCATACCATACCATACCATACCATACCATACCATACCATACCATACCATACCATACCATACCATACCATACCATACCATACCATACCATACCATACCATACCATACCATACCATACCATACCATACCATACCGTGTTCTTGAGGCAGACCTGAAAGAAGTCCAGGCAGCCCAAGTTTTCTGCTGTTTGGACAGAGTGAAGGACAAGATGAGTTCTCGGGATTATCTCTAGACCTGTTTTGATGATAAATATGTACAAGGGTGAAAAAACCACCCATGAGCAATGGTGAGTGTGACTTCATGAGCATGTTGTTAGACTGACTGTTGGTGGAGTGGAGATACTTGAGCTCTTCTTTTCACTGTCTGCTTTGTTCTTTCTAAGCACTGGCCCTGTATTCCTAGCAGGACTGTGCAGCCATCTAATTACACACGGATCAGATTTTTTCAATTAATATTATAGTCAAGTGTTCTCTTTACCTGTGGGTTGAAACAGGCATGTATTTTTCAGCCCATGACTGCATCTACATTAATGTTTCTGCAGCACCAAATACAAAGGCTGAGTTATTCAAAAAGAGGAGTATTGGCCATGGACAGGATCCAAGCTAATCAAATGGAAGCAATTTCAATTATATAATCAAACAGTTATATTTTAATTATAATTGTTGCCACAGGGCAGCCCAGGATTACTTTGTGTGAACCTCTACTTAAATGTTTATTTCTGAAGAAAAATATTATAAGGCATCCATGGCAATTTCATTATTATTAAGAAACTATAAAAGAATCTATAGTTAGCTAAGGGACCAGCACAATTACCTACATCATCTTTCAGAACAGTAAAATGTAATAATAAGCCACAATGAGAAACTGGAGCCTTAGAAATGAATCAGATGGCACTAAAAGAGATTCACTGACAGGGAGCTCAGAGCTTACTGAGCTGTTATTTATTACAGGGCTGGATTTTTTAAGCTACACTAGTGAAAATAGAGCAACAAAAAATATTGCACCAGAATTAATTGTACAGATTCACTCTTCAGGCAAAAATAGACTATCAGGAAGTAGTCTTAAAATGAAGTTGGGACTACAGATAGTTTAATTCATCTCCCTAAGTCTCCAGGGAAACCATTGTTTCTCTGACAGAGGGCTGAGCGCAACTCAGACCCCTCTCATCTTCACAATCCACATGCCACCCTTTTCTACACCCCTCTGGATGGTCAGGGAAGCTCTCCTGCAGTCCTCTGACCTCTGGCTCCTGCCAGAGCTGTGCGGGTATGCTTTGATGAACTTCAAGCATTTTGACTTTTAACAAGATGTTTGAGTGAAAGGAAGGCTTTCAGTGAGAATCAACCAATTGCCAGTTCAATCCAAGTGAACAACAATTTGAATAAAAACAGGAGGTGTATTTCATTGGACTTTAGAGTTTTGATGGAGTTTTGTTGTCACTAGGAAGCAGAGCTCTGGCCTTCTCCTGCCCTCATGCTGTTTCCCCTTTGGTGCAGCTGACATGGGTTATCAACAGGCACCTTGCAGGCTGGGGGCCACGGGCACAGGCTTTTCAGAATACTCTGCAAACCTGGCCATATTCCATATCCTACCACATCAGAGTACAAAAAATCAGGCCTTCATAAATTCTGCATGACAACAGAGAGGGAACGGCAAGAATGTGCCCCATGGCTTACAGAGGACTGTTTTTATCTCTTTGAAGTTGGATTGTGCTCCACAGATGATAAGGAACAAAGCAACTATGGCCAACACCTGAAGAAATTACACCTTTTCTGAACATGGGCTGTCTTGACTGGGAAACTAAAGCTGCCCTGGACAATGTAGGAAAAAGGTTTTATTCAGTAGCAGAATATCTACTTTGTTTTGGATAGTAACAGCAGAATAAACCTCTTGAGAAAGCTTTTGTTTTATTTTTAGTGTTGCTTTTGGGGAATAAAATTAGATTGGAGAAAAGCCTGCTCTTAATTTCTTAACCCAAATTGTCATCACTCCCTGCACACTTTTGCATCAGCAGCATGATTTGGCTCTTCTTTGGTCAGCCTTTTCTCAAGCCAGTGACTCATCTTCAGAACTGACCCATCACTGAAAGGCTTCTGGCCTCAGGGAAAACATTTAAGTCCTCAGATTGGAACAGAATTTTCCACACACTGATTCAGACCACATCAGGACAGCACTTTAAATTTCCTGATCATACCCTGCCCCCAACTGTACACACAGATTTTCTCAAAGGTAAAAAAAAAGGATTAAAAAAAAGATGGAAATCCTGTCAACAATTCGGGGTGATAAAAGAACCATAGATAAAAATGTTAAAAAAAAAAAAAGAAAAATTTTTGGATGATTCAGTTAGATATACTATTTATGCAAAAGGACACAAAAGGAAACAGAATATGGATCCTTAATGTAAATTTTACTTGCTTTCTGCAATAAGTAAAAATTAGAAACCACCCAAAAATGCTCTAGTGGCAGGTTGAGGCCAGCCTTTGAACATCTCATTGCCTTGAGAAAATTTACATTCTGTGTTGAAAAATAATTGCTAGTTTGAATCTTAGCATGTCTTGGTCTGTAGACTAACCGATGCAAGTGCTTCTGCTATTGCTGCTGCTGCTGCTGCTGCAAAAAAAAAGATATTCCAGGAGGGCACTGGAAAAATTACAGATGGAGAAGGAGTTTTCTGATGGTTCTTAATAACCTATTAACACTCCTAGATCTAAAATATCAGCTTCCAAAGTTTATTTACTCTGAACCCTTAGCAACACATGCTGTTTTGCCTCTTACGAAATTGCTATTAGCTTTACAACTATTGTTTTTCCTTAAACACAGCACTCAGAAAAGATGTTTCATGCTTATATTATAATTTGTTTTTAAAAAGTATTTCTTGCCTGAACCACTGCCAAATAGCTGATAGTTTCACTCTATAGTTCCATTTAACATTAGCTTGATATTACAAAAAGAATGCAGAAAAAAAAAATGCATGGAAGTCTTAGGGCAAGATTTTGCTCACCTTCCTCATACACAGGTTTATATTAATCCAGGACAATCCCACTTTGGAAATCTACCATATGCAACAGCATCATTTAATTACCAGATAATTACTACCTTCAGCAAAAACCTTTTCTGAACAAGATCTGCTCAGCCTGGGGGAATAGAAGCAACCAGTTACAGTTTCCCCATTTCATCCACCAGTCTGTGCCAGGCCCAGCACAAACCTTGGAACGATTTAAGGAAGAGTCGCTCTTGCTTAATTTCTACCCCGAGAGCCAGTCCTCCATCTTTCTGCTCCGTCGTTTTCCCCAAACAGTCTTCCTGAACTTCCTCTAAGCACAGAGCCACATGCAGGAGCTCAGTTACAAAAGGGCTTCAAAATGGTCCTCCTTGTATGTCATGAGGTTCCTCTTATCCTGTGAGTATCGTGGGGTTTCCAAAGTCAGTTTTGCTGTAACTCTCCTAATGTTAATATTATGATTAATACCACAATGTTCAACTAACAATATTATGCATCTCCTGGGCTTGTAGAACGCTACACAGGACTTTGCAGACAGTCCTCAAACATATCCTTGTTCTCAAACTCTCTGTAAGAGGTGACCTTTCGTCTGGAAATAACTCTGCCTTGGACCAATCATTCCCTGTGCAGGCAAAACAGGCACAGCCAGTTCATTTGCATAACCTCATCACAAGCTCTCTTTCAGATGTTTACATCAGATCAAACTACATTTACAGCATGCTTTTATGATATAATGAGGTACCATATGTAGCACAGGAACTATAAGCCTTAATAGGGAGGTACTAAACACATTACCCCGGTATCACGGCCATTACAAATACACGATTTGTTTTGGCTGGTGGTGTTCTGGTAAATCTGCCCATGGTTTGATGGAGTGGTGACCACCAGGGCTACAAATCATCTGCCACTCTTCAATGTTTCTAACCACAGTCGGGGCACACATCGTTTCAGCGCT
This sequence comes from Pedionomus torquatus, assembly GCA_013398155.1. Classification (NCBI taxonomy): domain Eukaryota; kingdom Metazoa; phylum Chordata; class Aves; order Charadriiformes; family Pedionomidae; genus Pedionomus; species Pedionomus torquatus. Next base: position 395,254 of record VZRU01009345.1, read on the forward strand.
GTAGTGACAGCAATTTTTTTTGATGGACAGATACTTAACACTTTCTGAAAAATGCCTCCCTTTTCAATGTCTCAGGTTAGGACCCCTAAACCAATAGCAATACCCACTGAGCACTTTCTTAAACATATATATATTTTGGAGCACTGTATCAGGTTTTAGATTTTTACTGAAGTCACATTAAAAGACATTGGGAATAAGACCAAGTTGTCAGCTCTTTTTTATATCCTCTGGTTTCACTGACAGCGGCTGGAGGAGGTCTGTGGTATCCCAGAAGAGCTGTTTTACCATCTACATTACTTTCCCCTCACCAATAAAAGCTGAGTCAGCTTTGATGTTCTGGTCTTAATTGTAACAGCAAGTTGTGTCCCACAAGGCAGAATGTGGCACAACTGGTACCTAATTAAAAGAAAAACACTGGGACACTTGAAGGACAGGTTGATACAATAGAGGGAAAGCAGGTGAGTGAGCCACATCTGCTCCTGACAAGTGACTCTGATTCACAATTAATATATGCGATAGATTTGGAATAGAGTTTGAATAAACAGATACTTAAACTGAAATGTGCAAGGCACAAATTTATTTTACCTCGCCAATGGGCTCAGGGCTGCAACACATCATAAGGCACTTGATCTTCCCAACGCTTTCTGTCCAACGTTTCCCATGTCACAGGTTTCAAATAAATCCTTGATATGGGATGAAAAGTTAAATTGTCAAAATTGTTTGCTAACCGAAAACAGAAAACCATAAAGGCTGTTCAGGTTAACTCAATATTTTGATTTCAGTCCTTTCTTTTTCTTTCTTTCCTTCAACTTCTAAATTGAAGTTAATCCCCCAAGTTTTCCGATAGAAGGTCATTAGTAGCAGGGGGAGAGAACATATTTTGACTGGAAAGTTTTGAGTTCTGAAATTCTGTAAAACTGAATTTCCTTATGAAACATTTTTTTTTTTTTTGTAGACTGGCATCTCTTAAGGAGACAAAATGAAACAAAACACTTTATGGAAAACACCTACACCATACAGTCCCCCTTAAAGCAGAGAACAGCATCTGAGAGCCCACAGTTCTGCACAGGGATACACCTGTGGAGATGCCACCCCATCCTTGTCCAATACACCAGAAGACAACAGCAGAGATTTTAGCGTAGGAACAAGATAAACAGCAGTGTATTCAGCTAAATAGAAGTTTTGCCCCACATCTTGTTTTCCTTGGTGGTAGATTGGATCATCTCATCCTCTTTGAGGATCTTCCATGTCCCTTCACAGGTTTAAACTCATTTCCGACGAGTGCTGGAAATATCCATTTGCATCTGTACCCCTAGAAGCAGTGCTCTGGGAGCCACCAACCCAAATATGCTGCCACTGCATCTGGCCATCTGTCTCCACAAACCCCCCACACAAACAGCCCTGTGTCCCGCAGGTCTTCTATCAACCCAAAACCATGTGCTGCACTTCTCAGCCAAATTCTTCTTCACCTACAGCTTCAAAACATCATAAAAGAAGACATCTGCAATAGTTTAGCCTTCCTGGCACGACACAATCAGTAATGGCCACTAGCTCCTGACTCGTCAGAGTGCACTCCATTTCCATGTAATTGAGAAGCAGACTAAGTTTGCACAGATTATATGGCTGGTTTAATGAAGTTTAGTAAAATGAGCTCATTAATGCAGCTTTCAAAGGAACTTCCATTTTCTACATCGCAAGGCATGATTTTACAATCTTTCAGCACTAACATTAAAATCTCTCCGATTCTGCCATGCTGCCAAATCACAGAGTGCATGTGGAAACTCCAGAAGTTCCTCTAATTGCTTGTAAAATGCAATTGCCATCCTCTGGTTACATGAGATGGGGCCATGACTGGCATTTCCCTAACTGCAGATGGGATCTGCTGCTCTTGCTCCCATTTATTTGTTTCAGGAATACAACGAGGAATGTAGAACTTTAAAAAAAAAATTAGGAAGATCAGAAAGGGACTCAGATAGCTCCTAATGACGCCATATCCATACGCACACACTTCCACGGTTTTTTAAACACCCCCATGTGAGTACTTACTGTATGATTTCTAATTTCTATCACACAGTTGTTTTATCACACCATTCGAAATCTCCCAAGGTGGTTTTGAAAAGAGGTGTTTTCTTAGACTGTGAGTGCAGCACTTCAGAAAAGCAAGCAGGTGCTGCTGTGGAGGGGAGCTTGTGAACCACATGCTGGAGTGAAATATCTAGCACAAAGATTGCTCGTGTCTCTGTAAGATACCCAGAAGTCAATTAACCTGCTAATAGATCGTCATACAAAAAACTAATCCATTGTCTTGGACAGAATGGAAATTATTTTTATTCTTCACTCTTGGTGGTATGATGGCACTTATGAAGTTACCAGTATCAGAACAGGAAATTCCCATTGGAATGATGAAATGTGTCATTCCATCATTGGCCCAGGTATCTGCCACATTTTATTTGAAGCATGAAGCCTTCTGGAAGTGGTTAAATCTCTCCAGATGGCTGTTTTAAAATAAAGCCTGCCTAGCTGCATGTAATGCAAATAAAATGCTCAACAGTATTGGAGATCACGATTGTAGGGCTTCACATCATGTCAGTATGGAAAGCAACAAAGGAAAAGAATAAGGAAAAAGGAAAAGCTTGTATTTGAGAGGAATTTGTTTTCTTGCAAACAAAAAGATGGGCAGAGATGGATGGCAGAAAGCATGTTCCTCATCTTTTTCTCATTTCTTCTTTCCATAAAATTGAGACATTAACACACCTCTTTAGTAATGGAAAAAAAAATAAAAAATCCAGCGATAGTAAAGAGGCCTAACAAGGTTCCTTTGAAGGAAATGGCGATAATGCTCTAGATTTTAAAAAATCTGAAAGCCTCTTGAGAAGAAATTCCATGGGCATTCTCTGTTTGCCCTTATAGCCACACAAACATATGACAGATGCAACATGGGACACCTGGGCTGTTCCTTCTCTTCCATCCTAAAGAGGAAGCAGGCTGCAGGCCAGATCTTCCTTCATCTTATAAGGTATATCTTATAAGGTATCATCCTGAAGTACCTTTTCCTCCTGCTGTGTTCCATGGGAAAGCCTTGTTCTGAGAAGCAAAACTCACTAAAGATAAGAGCAGAAGAGAGCACTTTTTCTTTTGCATTAAAAAGAACTGCACTCCCCACGATGTTCTTTGGCTAATATACTGAGGTCAAATGGATAGCCAGTTCACATCAGAAAAGGTAGTAATTATCTTTAGCTTTCCAAATAAGCATCAATCACTGCTTAATTAAGGCCACAATGTAATAGGCAGCACTAGACTTCTCTAGAGAGGAAAAGCTCATGTTGTGTGCAGTTATTTCTTTTTCCTAACATGTGCTTTGGTTTACATCCACATACAGGAGCTTGGGGTGACAAATAACATCATTACTGGAAAAGAGTAAACAGCTCACAGGGCATAATTTACATGATTTAATATAGGTTCACTTTCTGTTCATAGAGTACATGTAAACAGGTTGTGATTTTCTCCAATTATTCAATTGAATTAACGTGAAAATATGTATCTATATTAACTTGTTTACAATCTTTTATTATGAAGATGAGTGGCAAAGCACACTATCTGAGATTCAAACTCTGTTGGTCCATTGGTCATTTTAATCACAGGAAAGATTTCTATCCCCTCTTTAGATAGACTCATACTGAGGGTGTGGGATTCCCACAATCAAAAGTGATTACTTTTCCCGTGTTTGTTCAGCACCCAGAGCAATTTAGTTCCAGCCCTTCCCAGAACATGTGCATGTTGCCATAACTGTAATTTATGAGGACAACTATGAAAATGTTATGAATTTGAATGTCACAGTATCCTGGCATTATGGCACAGATCTATGACCATAACAGAAGAGTTAAAAAGCCAAAAAAAGTACTCCTGACACTGAAAGGAGCAAATGCCTCCAATATTCATACTCCTCTTCATTAGTTAAATGCAATAAAGTTTGGCATTGTTGTTGGAAAAAACCCTGAAGTCTTTCTCATAAAGAGTTATTCTATCAGTCACTGGAAAACATGACAGCCATCATAAAACAAAATAGATTTTAAATTATTCTCCAGTGACCAAGGCAACTAGCATTTTATTTCCTGAAACATCCTTGATATTTTTTCTTGTTTTTAGAATTTATCTATGAAGTTATTTCTCTAAAATTATCCTGATCTCTTAAATTTCAGAGTCATGTAGGGAAAGAGTTGCCCAGCTGTCTTAGGTTCTTTGAGGTTTCTGCCAACGGCAGAAAATCAATGAGGGTGGAAAGCATAGTACTAAAGATGATTCCCCCTTGTGTCAACTCCTCCAAAAATCCTCAAAGAGTTCTTCTGCATAACCTTATGTGCTTGTTACTCTCCCTGCTTCTGCTTAAGGTTTTTGAGAAATGGTGAAGGAGAAATGAAGAGAAAAGACAGACTGTATAGTGCTGATGGCAATAAGCCTCAGAGATTTGTTAGAGTTTATCTTAGCCCAGATGGTGATCCCCCAGAGGAGACTTGGACCTTGGTGCATCTAAATGTTATGCAAACACAGAGCAGAGATGGTGGCTGTCCCACAGGGTTTACAGTCTGAGTAATCGCTTTCTGTACAATTACTCTCGTTCAAGTTTGTTTGTAGCTGGAAGCGTTGTTTGGTGTGAACTAGAATATCAGTCTCAACTTCCACCTAGTGATGAACAGATTTAGTTTGATAATTACATTATTATTATTATTATTATTATTTTTCCTACACTAGATAAAAAAGGCTAAGGGAGAAGGGCATTGGCAGGAAGGTCCCTCTTGATCTTTGTATTCCCAGCCCCAATTCAGCACAAGCAGGCTACTGCTGTGATTGCAAGCGCCAACATTCAGGGACAACAGAGAGTGGGTAGAAGTACACACTAGATGTCAATTTCCAGCTGCAAAATTTCTGCTGGGTGTTTGTGGTTGGACTGTGTCTACTTCATGCCAAACAGTGGATGAACATGGCTTGTGATCTTGCTGTGACCGTGGTCCGCTCTTTCCATTGAAATGGGAACCTCTCTTCTTTGCACAATATAAAACTAACCTGAGAAGAGGTTCCAAGTTTTCACCTCATTAACCATTTTCGTGGAAAACAGCTGTACAAAGAAATATATATGACCTCCAGGTGTGAAAGATTTCAATGTTGTAAGGCAGTTTCTAACTAAGCATTCATCATGAATAAAAATTGCAATTTCAAGTTTGCTACCAAACCAAACCAAACCAAACCAAACATCTTTGAGTGTGTGTGTTTTAATAGCCCATACTTGTAAAAAGTGTTGGCAGTGTTTTTGAGAGAATGGACAATTTTCTTTAAGTTCCAGGCTTCTCTTCTCTCTCAGTTTCTTCTAGTGATCTCTTTCTGTTCAGCACCAATTTGCTGCTTTGCAATCCCCAAAGGCAGGTGTTTTCTCTTCTTATTTGACTCCAATTTTGGCTGGACCTCAAACCAAAGCTTGTGTGTTCTCTGCTCCGAGATTCATTATTAAGTACAGTCTTGTGGTTCTTGCATCCTGCCTTTTATTTTCCCAGGCCTAACTCCATAGAGGGACTAATAAGCCTGAAGTGGAACATGGGTGGAATTTAGGCACTTATGTAGAAGAGCATAATTCCTAAAATGCCCTACATAAAGCCTAGCTGAAGCCCCCAGATATCTAAATTTGCATCTCTAAAGTCTGCAGGCATTTAACTTGCCTGTCAAGAAGTGTTGCCCTCCCAGAACAGCACAGTAAGTTAGAGCCTCACCTGCTCAGAGGCTCTTCAATTTGTCAAACCACAATCCAAATCACTGCAGGAGCCAAAGCCAGACACCCAAACCAAGCTTAGCATGCACGGGTGCAAGCGAGTTACACACAAAAGGATAGCAGTGAAGGAAGGTTTCGTAGAGCTGGGTGGTGGTGTCCATGTTCTCCACACTGATTCTGCTCAGTATGTAGGAGGTCTGGGCTAAATCAAACTTTCAGAAAGGGAATTTAAAAATCTCTCTCCCATCTCGTAAGAGTACGAGTGGCCATTCTGGGCTCTGGGACTCTCCACTACTAAAACTGAACTTTAAGCATTGTCCAGGAAAACATTTCCAGTTCTCTTTTCAAGAGGAAGAAAACTACAACATGCGTGACTCAGATGGCCTAAACTGGGGTAGGGCATTTAGTCTGTGCTCCCAAATTCTTCAGACATTTTACATTAAATTATCTTTGGAGGGGATAGAGAAAAAAAAAAACTTATTGGACTTGCTTGAAGCTTCCCATCATCTTGGGGAGAAAAGATATAGTCTTTGTAGTCTTGGTTGAGGGCTGGCATAGGTAGCTTTTGCTCAATGAACACCCACCTGAAGCACCCATATTTGCCCATACAAATCCATTTAAAGCCCTCAATTCATATTCACAGCTTCCACAGACAGTCTGGCCCTGAAAAGCTAATGCAGTGATGACAGGCATCCAAGACTGGTACCATTTATACAGCTAAGCTTTAGTACAGTTTGCTTCTCCAGGTGAGCAGTCTTTTTAGTGTTTTCAATCTACAAATTAGAAAGCAAAAGGTAAATTCTCTCCTCCTACTCCATGGTCTAAGATGGACAGGAGTCTCATTGGAAAATTACAGGCACTATATATCTATCACCACATGGGCAGGCACATCTGGTTCCTGAGTACAGATGTTTGAGGTCCAAAGACTGAACAGAAACTCTGAAATATTTTGAGCAGATACCTGCCTGATCTATGTGTTCTGGTGGCTGGGAAACTGAGCTATACTGTGTGCATCCCAACAGATAAGGATACACATTAATGCTTCCACTGAGAGTATGACTTAAAATAGGAAATTAGTAAATTGCCCTCTGACACAGTGTTAAGTCCTAAGGATTCAACCCACACATTTTGGGAGCTTGTTGACAGGTTGGAAATGATACAGAAACAGTTGTGCAAATATTTCAAGACCACAGAACCCGTCCTGCTGTTGGACATTTCAGAGACTCTGGACGCTTAGGTTATGCCAGAGGAGGTCAACGAGTGATTCATTCATGGTCCATAAGTAAGAAAGAATCATCCTTATTAGGAAAGGGGCATTAGTGAAAACATAGACATTACATTTTTATGTTGAGAGGAAAGAAGGTTTTATACTAGTGGTAATAATTAGTGACAGTAACGTAGAGATACAACTATATATCCACGGTTGGAATGAATTCGTCAGCACCTGAATTTTTAAAATATAAATTGTCTGTTCTCCTGGATGTGCTCTTGGACAATATGAGAGAAAAGATTGGGCATAGAAATGAATGGGGGCAAGTCTATGGCTCTGTGGTGCCAGTAATCTTAAGGTCATCAGAATGGTTCAAGCTATTTTTAAGAACCAACCAACTTTTAGGAGAAATCCTCAATCATTTGAGCCACTATGCAGTATTTTTTCTGTCACAGTTTTACTTTGAATCTTTCAACAAAACATATGATTTTCCATCTCATTCTCCAAGACTGTCTTTTTGGCAGGGATTGTCAGAGTTTTTTTTATCCTCTAAGGATGTCAGAAGGTTCTGTATTTTGTCAAACTTTGTGGTAAATAACTCAAACATTTACTTTCCTATTTCTCTGGCTGCTTCACAGATAGAGTGCAGGACCTTTTCTCCAACTCAGTATATCATGTCTTGGATTTGTAAGGCGGTGCTAGGAATTATTTGAATGGTTTCTACAGCACTGAACAAGACATAATTTCAGTGAGTAAGACTGGTAAAGTCATTAGTGGCTGCACATAGGCATTATGGTGGTCAGACAGTCAGGATTTCTATTCCACTGCCAATCTCTAGTGTAGACAGCATGCCACATCTCTGTAACCTGCCCAGACAGCCATCACCCCTGGCTTACTTTTATCACCACTCTGACAGTGTGATACTGTGACACCTACCACTTCTGTTATACTGATTACACACAGTTCAGTTATACGATACAGATCATATCTACATACAAACAAATAAAACACAACTGTAGCAATTAAGGGGAACAGCAGTGATGACTTTAAAAAAGATGGAAATCTGTGTTATAACATATATAATTTATCCCCAGCATTTCTGTTCTGGAGCCACAATTGCAAGTACCTGGGCAAGATGTCACTGAACTTTCAAATGACTCTGGGAAGCAGTAACGAAGAGAAAATTTAATTTATTTCAATTAAGGAGGTTTATGAGTTATTACTTGCAAGGTTTGCTAGCAACCATAAGAGTGACTGCTACTATATGCTTTTTTTTTTTTTGAACTCCAGCTGAGCCACAGAAGCAGAGGGTTATGAAAAGCTACCTGACTGATGTGTTGAGCTCCTGGATTTCTACCATGCTAGGACTGAGTGATCTTACAGCTTAATAATGACAGGAATGATTACCTCTCAGGATGGATGTAATACTACATTTCAGGGCTTAGGTGCATAACTGCTTTCCTCTTATTATATCTCCCTTTTGTACTCGATGTATTCTAGTCAATGGCACTGTAATTTCCCAAGCAACTCCTGCTTTCATAAGAAGCCTTCCTAATGACTCTGCCTTGCCTCATTTTCTCCTCAACGAAATGAATAGCTCCCCTGCCCTAAGCAAAGCCTGTTTTTATTTTCCCTCCTTTATTTTTGTGCTTGCTGTGATGGACCTTAAAGATCTGGCCATTTTCAAAAGTTAATGAATTCAGTGCTGAGGAAAAGCTCCACACCGCCAGCCTAGGATGCTGCAATGCCAAGGTTATCCATGGGACGCTAAGTGCAGGGCTCCAGGCTCTACTGCCCGCACTGCCCTGTCCCAGCAGTAACTGGATACTACTGGGAAGACCCAGCCAGGAAAAGGGCGGCTAACCACTGGTCTCTTTGCCTAATTGCAGCATGTTGTGGGAATTTTAAGCAGAACATCAGACAAGTGGACCTCAGGACAAGAGAGGGATGCGATCTGCAGACCCCTGTAAAATGAAGCAGGTAAACTACAGAGTACAGCTACCAGCCCAAAACTAAGGATAAAGTCTATCTAAGAGCTGCAGTCATTTCAGACTTGGATCCGCCACTTGGCAGGAAACAGCCTCTACCTCAGCCATCCTCCAACATCACATATTTCAAGTACACTGATACTGCCTCCTTGCTTTTTTTTTTTTTCTGTTATTTTAAATGTTGTCTATGAGACTTCAGAAAGCAACTCTCATGCTGATTCTCTGCAGATATTTATCAGATACAAAATGCAGCATCAGATCTACAAGCATGGCCAGATCCCTCCCTATCAAGCTGGTTTGCCCTTGTTTGGTAAGGTATGCAAGATTTATTCCTTGAGACACTTGTTACACAAGGCAGGTATTGAAAGGCAGTCAGTATTCTTGGATATATTCATGATGATGAGGGAAATCCTCCAAGTCATAGAAGCCAGATGGTTGAAATCAGGCACTTCACTCACTGTTGCATCTTCAAAAATCTCTCCTATGTTTTACAGCACTTCATTATTTTATCTTTCTCTACCCTACAAATCCATAGAATGTGATAGCTGCTATTTCCTTTCCCTGTTCTCCTCCGCTAATCGCTATTTCCTTCCAGCGAGAAACATTTTCAAAACGCTAGTATCTGTTTTGTATTTACTGGCTTTTTCCTTTTTAACATATGCCCAAATAAAGAAGCTGGCAGTATAAATGACACTTGCAACCTCATTTTCGCATTCACTTCATGCAGAACATATTCATACTCACGGCACACTTACTAAAGCACAATATCCCTTTAAATCACTCTGTACATAATATCTTTAAAGCACTGATTAAGTAGTTGCCCCTATCAATGTAACTACTGCCTGCTAAGTGTGCTGTTAAATCAGCAGCTCATCAAATGGTCTGATGCTAGGATGTAACAAGTTTCTGATGGAGTTGTGCTCCTTCAAAGAACAAGCATTTTTTTCATCACCTTCTTAGTCACCTAATTTGACTGAGATCTAAGATCCTCATGCATCAATCTTGTTAATTCTCTTGCCGGTACATAAGAAATTGAAGCAATAAACCACAACCTGTTTGTAGTGGTGTTAACATTATTATGTAGTACACCAGCTGACAGGAGCACCGCTTTTCCATTAAACTTCAGCCAATACAGCAAGCCTGTAGCTCTTGGGAGTGTCTATCTTGTCATGTCTTTTTTCTTTCCTACTTCTTTCTAAACCACTGATGACTCACCCAAAGTACTGACCCTACATTCACTCTATTCAGTGTTGGGGTTTGCATTGTAAAACACTGACATGGTCTCTCATTTCTATTGTACTTTCTCTTTGAGTGATGGTATCATTGATGTATCACTCATGTTGACTCCAATTCAAACCAGCAGGTGCTAAACATTCCAGGAGAACTGTCAAAAACATTTCTAATGGGGTTAAAGAATATTTTTCCTCTAATCTGCCTCCTCCAAATGGTTGAACCGTTTTTGTTTAAACATTAAAAAAAAAAAAAAAAGAAATAACTCAGGCAAATAGCATCTGTTTCAAAACATCAGCCGTAAAGCTGAAGTTTGGCAAAGTTGTATATACAACTATAAATATAACATAGCATACGATAACAAGCAGTGTTGAGGAACTGTAAGCATCACCGATAATAGCTCACCCTTGACAAACTGGCTTCATCATAAAGAAAGAAGTAAGTTCGATCTCAAAATTGGACACAAAAGCTAATGTAAGCAAAGTGCCCTGTAAAAGCCTTAATGAAAAGTATACAGCATGAAAACCATAAGACAGGATTTTAATGGCAGCTTTGTCTGAATAAAGGCTACAGCATTCCAGCCCTTGAGAGTCACGGTGGTGCTGGTGCATGGGAAAAGAGAGAGAAGGAATTCTTCTGAGGGCTTCTTTTCACCTCTTACATTTGGGACAAATCCCGAGTTGTTTCTTCTTTTCTGCAACCCGGTTTCTGCAATCCTTAATTATAGCGCATTGTTTCCTCCCAGAAAAAAAAAAAACCTACACCCTTCTGCATTTGCCAGAACATGCGTATTCCCCATTGGTGGTTGTTAGAGATACCCTACTAGTACATAACTTTCCATGTGAGGGCTGCCATGGTAACACAATTTACTGTATACCAGGGTTAATATGTGCATAGACACAGAATAATGTGCAGACACACAAATTACTGCTTCCCCGTGGACTGCTTCTTCTGGCACTGATTTTGTTGCTGTTGTTGGACACATGCTTTATACATTAAAGACAGAAAAAAAAACCATTCTTTGCATTTGATCTTGTATGCTGGCTGTTTGGATATATAACAGAAATGTGTTCTTTACACTTGGAGGGGGAAGAGGTTGCAAAATCGACAATGCATTTATGTCCATGCAAATGTGACATGCAAGTGAGGTAAATTCTGAACTGGTCTCCAGGCTTTCTTTGTGGCAACCAAACAGGCAGTTGCTTGTTAAGGGTCCAGTCCACTTGCAATGGCAAAAAGTTCTTTATTCTAAATAAGGAAAGTATCATTTTGAAAAATAAATGAATGAGGCAAAATAAAAGCTTTGCAAAACAGCAATGGGATTTCCTACTCTGCAGCTGTGTGCTATTACCAGCTATAGTATATCACTCAAATGCTGCTTTTAAAGGGGTAACTGTCAGCCTACAGGGATTAAGATTGAGAATTTGCAATTCATCATCTTTATTTGGAAGTCTGGTATCTTGCCTGCCCAAATTAAATACTTTCTCTATCACAAGTATACTTTTCAATTAGTTAGAAACATGGACTGCATTTGATTTCAATAAATAAACAAATTATAAACTCTTGAATCTTTATTAATTTAAATCAACAGTTTAAAATTCAGTCTTGCAAAGTACATGACACTCTGAGATATCTTAATATAATTATGCCAACCTACTTTTTCGATTGTCAGAGTCTCAGACATTAACTCAATTGCTTCAAATACAGCACGCTTTATGCAGGCTGTCAGCATCAAGCTCTGTTAGGATTTTGCCACAGAAATTTTGCTAAGGGCGACACTGAAAGCAGAGTCAGGCCCATATGTTTCTACCTGCTTTCTTTTTTGTCTCAGAGTACAGATATGCAGTTCGGAGGAACACTATTTTCTCTGTTTAAAAGACTCACAGGATTTTTTTCTGTTTAAGAGACTCCCAAATCCAAACTGGATTTGCAACCAGGGTAAACTGGAACTCTCACTGCTATTTTCAGCACTGTTTATAACGTTCAGGAAAGACAAGGGGAAAACAAAAATTAAAAGAAAAAAAAAAAGTAAATCATATTAATTGAGAAGCTACCACTTTTATCGAGGGTTAGCTGACCTATGCATAGACAGGGAAATACAAATACAGTGGAGACACAAGGAGTGGAACCTGTTGCTTAGATTACAGCCATCAATGCAATCACCAAAATTCTGGCTTGACTGTCTGCACTGCAAGACCAGCTCATCCATTTAACACACATTCAGCTGGCTTTTGTACGTGAATGTAGATGCACACATAGATACTCATTTACAGAGGCACAGAGATACGTTTATGCATCCGTGCATGTTTGTGGGTCTTGGACTCCACAGACCAGGTTCCACTGCAGTAGGACATATGAGTGGAGAACATACCTCCTGACAGGTCTTGAGAAGGTACACAAAGTAGCAGTGTCTTTGATTTATTCAGCACCATGTTTCTAAGACAGTTATTGACATTATTGGGTGAGTAGTGTGCTTAGTGATAAAAATCAATCCAGTGCAAACCTCTTCTCATCTGACTGCATGTTCTCTGGACTATGAGATGGAGCTTTGGCAGTCCTTTGGAAAAGACTTTGGAAATTTCGATTTGCAGTTTCCGCAGACTTTACAAGAGATTATAAGACACCCAAGAATGCAAGACAACATAACACTCATCATCACGATCTCTTGCAGATAAGCCACTCATGGTTGCTTAGAAGGTGTGTAGCTGTGGGTGTGCAGTGTCAGCTCAAGGCTAATTTCAGGTTCAGTGTCATGCTGGCAATAGCTACGTGGTGGGGTTTTTTGGCAGATAGTGTCTAAAAGGTATAAATACCTTTTGCTTTGAGTAGAATTCAGTTTTTTTCTGGATACCCGCCCCTAATTTCTACTTCACAGGCACACAGACCTGCTTCCAACCCTGTGGCTACACAACGGCTCCTACAAATTCCTGTATGAAACTCTTCGCCACCTCTGAATTCTCCCAGCCCCAGGCTCCTGAGGAGATCATGGGCCCCTTTGTTTACAGTACTGGATTCTCCATTAAATCCATGAACGCTAATGGCTTGAACGCCAGTTAATGAAACAGAACCACACAACTGGAGGTATTCAGCTATCGGCGCAAAGGAGAGAAGAAATAAATCCAGATAAAATGAATAAGTGCTATATTGCACCGGTTAAATGACTAAAACAGCAAGGACTAACTGCACGTCAGACTGTTCTTCCTTTAGTGAAGGGGAGTGTGCTGAGAGGAAATCTCCTTTGGTAACCATAAACACAGAGTAAAAGCACACATAGGACACCACGTATTATTCGCCAGCTATAATTGCTTCCTGTCAAAAATGGACAAACAGGCAAAAGCCATTAATCTGACTTCTCCCTGGGTTTTACCAATGAGACAGAAACTTAACATCAGAGGTCAAGCACGAAGCAATCCAAGCTACCCAAGGAAACAGGCAAAATAAGAGCTGGCTGCAGAGGACACCGTGTGCCCCAGGCTGGCACTCCTCATGGACAGCCACAGTTTTAGCATATCGACTTGCAGCAGTTTGAGAATGCTGTTAATCTAGCCCCCACACAAATAGTGCTGGCCTTTGTACGTTTCCAAATGTTAGGTACAATTTAATAAGAGACCATCACTTATTTAACGATGCTTTTATAACTTGTACCTAATACAAGCACACAATTTGTTTCCTTTTTGCTTACATGTAATGTGACAGGATGCTCATCCTCAAATAAGGAACAATAGCGACTCCATAGATGGTTTTATAAAATAATACTTTTCCTTTGTCTGACACCTGCCCCTAGAACCAAACTAGAACCCAAACCAACAAGCTGACACATCAGTCCAAACTCGGTCACATTTTTGTGTGCAACAATTGGCTGCTAATCATGAATCTGGTTGAAAGTTTATAAATACCACCGAGAAAGCAGGTTTATTCTTCCTTTTTAGTGCTATAGAAAAATAATAATGGGCTCGATTCCATTAACCACAAACAAAAATCATTGAGAAGGGTGTGCTTTCTGTATTTTGTTACACAAGAGAAATAGACGGAAATCCATTAAGAAGCCCTGCACATGATGAATAGTTCTGGACTGAAATTCTTTATTGGCATGATCTGACATTCACTAAGCATTTTGAGAGAAATTCCCCACTGGCTCTACTTGGCAGTGGCTGAGGTCATGTTTTGTCCAAGTTGTGCCAGTTTCTCCCTAGGCATCCCTGAGGAACAGCAGTGGCCATGCTGGGGTGTCTGGTCCTGATCCTTCTAATGGCCACAGTTGAAGCTGACAGAAATTGACCAATTTGTATTTTTAACTCAATCTGTGGCTTTTAATTAATTCTTTGTCTTTTTTTTTTTTTT
>VZRU01009345.1:409821-432237 GCA_013398155.1 Pedionomus torquatus
CCTGGTGAGTTTTTCAAAACTCTTTCTGGTAGTTTCTCTGGGATTTATGAAATACTGCACTAAGAATGAAATTAAGCTTTTTGGGACATCTCTGCTGTGCCTACCTCTGCTGTGTCTACCTGCAGTCACATTCATGTGTGGTTCATTTAAAAAATGAAACAAATGCATCAAACGCATTACATAATAAATACCATTGTTCATTTCCCCCCTTTTCCATATTCATAGAGTTCTTTCTACAAGGTACACCCCATCATCTTTCACAAGTAAAAGAAGAGCTCTGCCCCACAGAGTCATGATCCAAGAAAGTATTAAACTTCTGGATGGTTTCAGTGCCATTCAATTCAAGGTTAGGAAATGATGCATGAAGTACCTGAGTTTTCACTGTGATGTATATCACCTCAGAGTTACAACTCAAAGTAACTATTTCTGCAGTTGCGAAGCCTAATAATAGAGAAATGCTTTCACAAAACAGGCAAGTGACTTCAAAATAAAAATCAAATTCAAAACTGAAGAAACTCATTAAACCCAGGACATGTTCCTGGGAAAAGAAAATTTAAAAAAAGGGGGCAAAAAAAGCACCTGTCTGTACTGTGGGTATTGTATGTGTTCATCCAATTTTTGAGTGCTGTAAAATTGGTTTAAATATAACGTGCAGGTTACATTTCCAAGCTTTGTTTCAGGAAAGGCCTCATGGGAAAATCATGCCACGGTTTAAGTGGTGACATTTTGGAAAGCAGAAAAGTTGCACAGTATGAAATTGTCTGACTGTGGCAGAGATGAATATGCTATTTACTATGATAAGTACTAGTTATGTCCAATCATTCAGAATTTACTATTTAATGTGTGCAAGGGGAATGCGAGCTACTTAGCTTGCAATTAAATGCACCTTAGGCTATTGAAGTGATGAAGAAATAGTAGGAGAAACATAAAAGAAGCCTTACAGTCAGCTGTGAGAGGGGCAAAAAAGCACCTCTCAATGTTTTATGACAGACATAACAAGGCAGATCAGATAGCACAGACACATTGCAAACCTCAGGTTCTGGTAGAATAAAGCAGTGAGTTCAACACCAGCAAACAGACTGGGAAATTTTGTTTCCGAAAGTATAAACCCCACTCTCTCAATTTCTTCTAGGAATATTGAGAAGAGCCCAAAGCCCAGTTTTAGGCTGATGTTATAACAACTCTTCTCATGCAAAATTTGACTCATATTCTCAGGAAAATTAAATGTTTCATACCAAAAGTCTGCTTAGAGGAGGTCTCTGGCTGGATACCACTCTGGTCTGTAGTCCCTCACCTAAATCTCAAAGTCTGGCTGCACAGAGCATGCCAGTGGAAAGCAGAACCACTCAAGGAGCAATACCTGACTCTTCCAGCTATCCACCCATTCACCAAGGGATAAACACTCACATTTACCAACCGCACTGGAACAAAGACTACAATAAACTCCACATGTGCAGATCTTCCCAAAATTCATATTGGAAGTAAGTTTTAAGTTTCAGTTTAAGTATGCACATTTGCAAACTTGCCCACACTTACAGCCAGTGATTCTCCAGATTGTCACTCTGTTACAGAAAGGCACAAGACATGCTAAGCCAAGGAAAATAAGCTTGCCTGTGATTCTCCACTCTGCCACATGGGTACAAAATCCTCAGAACCTGAATAAATATCATCACTTCAGAGTTATGCTATGGCAAAGACCAGTCTGAGTCCCTGTCGGCACATTTTTTGAAGCAAACCTGCTTTTCAGTCCTTGTTATTAATGACTATACTGGAATTAATTTCAATTGTTTGCAAAAGAACCCTATCTTGTGGATTTTAGAGACTGTTAAAAGCAGGTGATGGAACTGCATAGGTTTCCATGCCATTCGTGTCCTCTTACCTACTTTAATCTTCTACAGACATGGGGTGGGGGCAAAAATGACAGCATCTGTACCTAAACTTCAGTGATTCTTCTTAGTCTGACATCTTTCATTAAACTTTCCTTCTCGTGCCATCTCAGTGACTATTAGACTGGTGAGCTGAGTATAGTATTTGTGATTGTTGTGTTTGGCCTTAGTGTAGAAGTGAGAGCAGCATGCATTAAATCCGGGTATGTAAACTTCTGCACAAATATCAGATTCCTGAATTTAAGTGCTGCTCAATGTTTTCTTTTGATGTACCAACATCATACTGAACTTTGAGAAACTCACTTAGGAAGCTATGCTTCTCAGTAATAGCTGGAAGTTATGCATCTCAGCTCCACAGCTCTTGAGAATAAAAACTGAAAACACAGCCTCTGTGTAAAACAGAGGACATAGCCAGATCACAGATTAAAATCAAGAAAAGTGATTAAAACGGCAACAGAATGCGAAGCTTTTCCTTATTCCTTACTCCATTATGCAAACTGTAAGCAGCCAATAATAAATGATGACGTTCAGTTTAGTTTTCAAGTTGTATATAATACTGAAGTTTGGCTAATAATTTTGCACCTGTGTATTATAATTGCATGTTTCCTCTTAAATTTTAATGCAATTAATTACCATACGATTAGCATATTTGTATTTAACGAATGGAAAAAAGGTTATGATTTGCTTCTGGATTTGAAGGAGAGACACTTTACTATTAAGCAGGGTTTCTGTTGAACACCCATGGAAAAATACTGACTGTCTAGATCACAACTGGTTCAAAAAGAAAGTGATATTTTTAACAGGTGTCACTCCAGTAATTACTAGTATCAAGATTTCCACTAGTTTTGTGTTTCCATTACTTCTTTTAATTCCATTACTTTCCTCTAATCAGCTAATATATAGTTACAAATTATTCATATAGCTGCAACTATATTCATAAAGCTTAAGCTGGCACTGACTCTTTCCAACAACAGTTTAGATTGTTTAATAAATTATAAATGTAACATTCATTAGTTAACACACATTCCTAGGAACATCACCACCAACAGCGTTAAAAGAAGCTTCGTGAAGTTTCATTGTGAGATACAGCATGGTAGCACAAAGAAAACAGAGATGAGTATTTCATTACCAACTGAAAAATGGTTGAAATATAACTGATAAATTTGTCAAGGTTTGCATGTTAAGAGTAGTCTTCTCATTTATTTATTTTGTTTAGCTATAGTTGATTGTTGCTGTAAAGAGCAGTTGAATGGCATTTCAAAGAGGAGGTGGGATCATTAGAAATAATAAGTTACACTTCAGATACCAGTGAAAGCCAGTATTCAAGCTTAATTTGTAAAAGCATTTAAGAGACTGGATGGTGCTTAGAAACAAAGGCAAAATACTGAAAATACACTGACATGTCCAGAAGCTGAACTCACTGTAGACAGTCGTTTTAATAGTCCAGCTCTTCCTCCTAGCTGAGTTGCTAAGAGAAATAAATACTGCAGTGCCATAGACTCATGAAACTCTGGTTGTAGATCTGTAAACCCAAACACTTACCTTCCAAAGCTCAGGAAGAAGAGGAGGATTGTATTTGAAGGGCTGATGTTGAGTAAGTTCAGTAGCACCTCCCACAATGAACATGATGGTGAATACTGTTGTTCTGCTGTAGGTTTGTTCTGCAATATTTTCTTTCCCTATGTATTTCTATGAATTTGCTTCTGCAGCATGTTGCTCTTTCCTCTTATTTTTCCTGTTCCATTTGTTTAATCTGTAAAGGTGAAGGAAGGAATCAGGAGAGACAACACATGGTGAGTAGTGGTTTATTGAGAAAAATGTATCATAGAAAGAGTAATAAAAATAAATTAGCTTATAGTTTTCAATGTATTGAAATCCACGATCATGCTTTCCTCCCTCTAACAAGTATTCCAAAGGTTTAGTGAGTTCTCAGGAAAACTCCCCCATGCGCTCAGGAATTTATGGCTATTTTTTAAGATTTCAATGCCCAGTGCAGTACAGATACCATGGAAAATTATGACTATAGAGGAAGAGACAGGCAGTCTTTCAATCTACTCAGGGTTACTTACTTGGAAGACTGAATTAATTTGTCCTCTGCAACAACAAAGATGCAGTGAAAGAAGAGCACATGAAATTTGCTGGAACTCATTCAAGACATGCAGTTCCATTTCTAGGCCATATGCCCTGAAAAACACTTAGGCAATTTTCTCATATGTAAAAGGGGTTGAATTAAACCAATCTTTCCCCAAAAGACATTGTGTGGATAGACACAGTATTATTTTCCTTTAAAAAATGTATCGTGCATTGGGAAAATATTGTACTTTTCCTGCAAAATGATGCATTTCTAATGTGACTAGGAGTCCTAGAGAAAAAGAATAGTGCATCAGGAATAATCTTCGATTGATAGGTGTGCTATCCCATAAAATCTCATGAGGAACACTTTTCTCCTTGATTAGAATAGCCCCAAAGGTCTTTGTTTCAAATATTATTTCTAATTATTCATGGTTTATAAGTGCAAACACAAATAAAGACGAGAGGAAATCAGGCTTACTGTTTAATGAATTGGATGAAAACACTGAACTTTAAACATGTAAAGAAATGGATATGAACACTCGTATCTCTAATCTAACAATTAGATTTTGTCAGAGGTAGGATTTTTCGTTTGCTTAATAATAAATTTAGGTAAATAGCTTTACACACAGTGTCTTTACTCACAGTGAGTAGAATACAAGATAAAAAAGAAAAATGCTGGTGAAAAACAGCAGTGAAGGTGCTTATTTTTTATTGAGTTTTCCTATTAACTCTGTACAGAATGAGTGCTCACCAGCAACCCCGCTGAGATCTGTGAGGGTGAAATCCATGCTAGGTCTTGGGTTACAACCACTACTGAGCATTTGCACACCAGCAAAGCAGGTCTAACTTTATTCTGTGTGAAGAACGTGGGTATCCAATACCAGGTAAACTCTCAACTCTGCTGTTCTGGCATCCTTTTGCAGATATTTGATCAAACTTTATAGATAGAGGTACTGACAAGTAAGCTAGTAAGGATTCAATTGATATACAGAACTGTTCACATTGCCACTGCCTGTTATTTAGTTTATGGGAAAAAAATCCTGATATCTGGCACAACACTGTTTCAGGTGCAGCTCTCTGTAAGGTTATTGCTCAGCCAGAAACACGGTGTTGGGTTCTAACACCTGCTTCATTGGAGGATGGAACAGGGAGGATTTTCCTTGAGTTCATCCACAAAGCATGACATAAGGAAGAGTTTGCATAGAACGTTTGTCCTCTCAAGCCTGTCAAATTCCCTCTGGATAGCATCCCTTCCCTCCAGTGTGTTGACTGCTCCATACACCTTGGAGTCATCAGCAAACTTGCTGAGAGTGCACTCAGTCCTACTGTCCATGTTGCTGACAAAGCCATTAAGCAACACTGAACCTGATACTGACCCATGAGGAACACCACTCATCACTGGTTGCAACTTGGACATCAAGCTGTTGACCACAACTCTCTAAGTGCAACCCTCCAGCCAATTCCTTATCCACTGAGTTGTCTATCCATCAAATCTTATCTCCAATTTAGAGACAAGGATGTCATGTGGAATAATGTCAAATAACTTGCACAAGTCCAGGTAGATGATGTCAGGTGCTCTTCCCTTATCCACCAAAGCTATAACCCTGTTGTAGAAGGCCACCAATTTTGTCATGCACGATTTGGCCTTAATGAAACCATGGTGGTTTGCAGCAGTCTTCTCCTTATTTTCCATGTGCCTTAGCAGATTTTCCAGAAGGTCAAAGGTGAGATTGATCAGCCTGTAGTTCCTTGGATCTTTCTTTTTCCCTTTCTGAAAATGGGGATTATTTCCCCTTTTCCAGTCAGCAGGACCTTCACCTGCTGACTGTTGGGACTTCACAAATATGATGAATTGTGGTTTAGCAACTCAACCCACCAGTTCCACCAGGACCCAAAGATGAATCTCATCAGTTCCCATAGATTTGTGTATCTTCAGGCTCCTCAGATGGTCTTGAACCAGATCTTCTCCTACAGTGGGCAGTTCCTCATTCTCCCAATCCCTTCCTTGGCCTCTGCGATTTGGGTGGTGCAGCTACAGCCCTTCCTGGTGAAGACTGAGGCAAAAAAGTCATTGAGCACTTCAGCCTTCTCGATATCACAGGTAACCAGGTCTCCCATTTCCTTCTGGAAAGGTCTATATTTTTCCTACTCTTCCTTTTATCACTCACATCTCTGTAGAAATTTTTCATGTTGCCCTTGGTGTCCCTGACCACATTTAATTCTGTCAGGGCTTTAGCTTTCCTAACCTGATCCCTCACTGCTTGGACAATTCCTCTGTATTCCTCCCAGGTTACCAGTCCTTGCTTCCACGCCCTGTAGGCTCCCTTCAGGATTTTGATATTTGAGTTTGATGTTCTTTAGTGGGAGCAATTTCTGAAAGTATTTGCAATCTAGAACTCCCTGTGCAACTACTGGCTTGTCTGGATTTAGCCACACATTAACATCATCACCCTTTGCTCAGCTTTTGGTGTGTTGCAAAGAGAAAAACAGATACATGAAGTGAAGGCTTTGGGAAACGCCAGGCCACCATCATCATAGACACCAAAGTGAGATATGCTATATTAGGGTTCTGCCAACTGGGCACTAAAGCAACAGACACATACATTTACCACATGAAATACATTTCACTTCCAAAGCAGAACTAAAGCCTCAGTTCATCTGTTACTCCAGCAAGTTTTACACCAGACCAACTGCATCTGCTACAGAATTACCCACATTTTTTGTCAGAACATGATCCAGTCCTGAAATGCATAGAGAGGTTAAACAATACATGGTGGAAAGGAACGCCCAGACAGCCAACACCTCCACAACTCCCTTTGAATACTAAACAATGCACAGCAGAAGCTAGAATATTCTGTGTTTGTCTTTAATCACTGAGCACCACTTTTTAAAATTTAAATTTGTGCCTTTGAGTCAGTTTTTGTTGCCAAAAGCAACAGGTCTTAACAGATACAGTGTGAAACCCATTGTTTAGAACTGGCACTAACTGTTCTTCCTCCCTCTGTAGCAGTAGGGACTTTTTCCAGGTATGTGGGAGGCAAGCTGCTTGGAGCCATTATATTGCTTGTTCTCTGCATGATCTCCTTCATTAAATAATCTTTTAATGCAACATTAATAGTAATTGCAAGATTACAGTTCAAAATATTTGATAACATCACACTATGCAGTTGAAAAGCTACCGATCTCTTCTCTAAAGCTGGCTGTGGGGGGCAAGCCTACTGTGAAACACCACCAGTCCCTTGAACTGAAAGCATTGCAATTCCCTTTGTTATTTCAGTTCCAGGTCTGGATGTCTCACAAGTGATAAGTGGTACAACCTAGCAACAGAGGACAGAAGAAAGGAAAACAACTGGTTAATTTGGCTTTTCCTCTGAACTTTTTTTAAGGACGTGAACACAGAAAATTTTTTTATATTGATTCACAAAGTGAAGGACTGTCAATAACCTATTAGGAGATGATATTTACATACCAGCACTTGCATTGATAGTGTTTGAATATACATAGGTATTCCAGAAAGGTAAAATTATTAAATTTTTACCTGTGTTGAGCCATCTGCTGCTTCTGTATATTCTTCATATATATCTAGAAAGAGCATTAAGGAGTTTGCAATCTTAGATTCTGTAAAGCATGAGCAAAAATGTGCTTAAATCTACTATTCTGTCTGAGTAAAATATAATTTCTACTATCATTAGTATTGACTCTTTTCGACTGGCAGCTCTTTCAGAAGAAAGAATAAATTGTAAGTCATTTCTTACACCAAATATTTAGGTGTAGTTGAATTGTATTCTTCCATTTTCTTCCAAGTATCCATTAGTGTTCTCAAAATTGGTCACCTACAGGGTAAGAAATGGAAAAAAAAACCCAAAACCCACTAAAAATTATGTTCCTCTCCTCTTTCTCCTGATTATTAATCTTCAGTATGAAGCTTTACATTGATTCTAACTTTAGATATCAGTAGTAGTACTGGTAACAATAAAAACATTTCCTACCTGCAGAACTAATCTGGATCCCGATTAAAAGAAAACACAACCAGTTCATTAGTTAATATTTTGCTGTATATAAACTCCTTAACACTAGGCCCTCAAATGGCTTCAAGGTGAAATAATCAAAAACTTTTCATCAAGGAACATGACAACATGGAAGAACCCAGAAGACACACAGAGAAAGCCACAATTTTCACTTTCACAAAGGTGTTGAGCTCTTGCAAGAGCTTCACAACAGAACAGAGTTAACCAGTACTCAAGACCTTGCGTAGCTGACTACATTAGTCCAGATGAATTGTTCAAGAGCCAACAGAAACCTACTTTGATAATTAGTCTATCTTCTCTATAAGTGGGCAGAAATATTTAGAAACTCTGTCAAAAACACCGGCTAAATTGACTTAATTCAATATAACTATTTCAGCATAACTAATATTTAGTTCAGCATAGCTAACATAACTAGAATAACCTTTCAAGAGCAGCTTGATTTTGGAATAAGGTAATCAAATTCCTAAACTTGGCAGGCAAAAGTGAGGACAAAAACTCTCAAGAGACTGGGGAACACGATCCATCGTGGATGGACATCATTGCTGCCTTCCATTTTTGTGAGGCGTTCAGTCTTAAATGCTGGAAAAAAAATAAAAGGTTTCTAGAAGCCATTTCATGATAGAGACTATTTGTGATTACTTTCTCTCAGCAGGACAAAGCTGCTGTTTCATCGCTAACATAGCCTGCCACTTATCTGGTGCAGGCTTTTACAAAAATAGCTGAACTCTGGTTTTGTTTACTGATTCCTCGTCTTGAAACAGAAACATATGAAAACAGGTATGTCCCCAATTTTCAGACAGGTAGGATTTGGCAGTGTAGCCAGACTCTCCTTGTATATCTATCTATTTTTGTGTATATATATATATATACACAAAATATTATATATTTATATATTATATATTTATATATATATAAACCATTCATGGTTAGCAAAGAAACATGCCACGTGTGAATGTGCACATAGGGGGTGACATTAGAGCCTTGCATGGCATTTTCAACCAAACTGTTTTTTGGTGTTGGAAAGAACGTGCAAAAGCCAAAACCAGGGATATGGGTCCAGTATGGAATCACCCGTCCAAGTTGCATCAGTACAAGCAGTTCCAGGAAGCTAGAGGAAGTGCCATTTGTAACAGGAATCTGCCAATATGGACCACATTTTTTTTAACCACAGGACAAAGGCTGCAAAGGAGTCCAACAGAAGTGCAAGAAAGACATTTCACTAAAGATGCAGAGGCACAGATTCCAATCTCAGGCCCATGCTGAAGACTAACCCCTGACAATGTGGCCACATACAGTCTAAGTGATGAAGTAGTTTAAAGTGAGAGCCCCATCACGCTCCCCGAGCCATAAACTTGCCGTGTCTAAGCTACGTTGTCCCTTCCAGACCACAAGCACTGAAACATCCCTAGGCACGGGCAGGCTGTTAGCATTGTATGACAGGTGGAAACATTCCAATAATTGACTTACTGAGTTTGAGGCATATACAAACAAGAAGTCATTAGTAGCAAAATTGCTATGAAATGACATAGTTTAAATAAACAAAAAGAAGGAAATGAAATAATTGAAAAATGAACAGCAAGAGTTAGAACCAAAAGAAAGCAAAAAGTCAAATCAGAAGTAGCCAACCACCCATATCCCAGGGAACTTGTAATAACAGTGTTTTCTGCAGGACATATTAGTTAGAAATTCAGACAAAATGTAAAATATTTTATAATTTATATGGTATATACATACCGCTGAGTATGAGGAATTCTTTCTGCATGAAAAGCCAGCAAGTGGCACCTCATTAAACAGGACCTAGACTTAATCTAACTTGGAACAGATAAAAAAGAAAGGATTCATATGAAGCTATCCTGCCTGGGGGTTTAATCTCAAAGCTTTCGAGTATAATGAATGAATTAAGTAGGGCAAGTGATTAACAACAAAGAAGCGATCACATAATAAAAACAGAAATAGTACTGAATTTAGAGCAATGTTTCCATTGTTTATGGACAAGACCCTGCTGTGTTATTTTTATTGTTTTAACTCTTAAAGAATAGGCGAACCATATGACAGCACATGTTCTCCAGGTTCAGATGGAAAGATGTGGGAAAAGGCCGAGAGCAGAATAACTAATGGTGCATAAATAATGGCCTGCTCAGATGTCAATATTTGTATCATTATGAGAATAAAATTCAGTCCAGAGGACTCGCCAATGTTTTAAAACATATTTCTCTTAATGATGAAAGCGTGGAATAAACACCATCAAAATTATGATGCTTTATATTGCTGGCGGGTGGTAGAGCTGGTTTGCCCATCAGCTGGAGCGGCATGAGGCGCAGTTAGCACACCGCCACGCCACCGGCAGCTCAGCGCCTGAACCTCCAGCGGGCCCCCCCCACGCTGCCTGTGCGGGCAGGGGGCAGGAGGCAGCGCTGCCTTTTCCTCGCAAGCTTCTTGGCTGAGCCAGGATGAAGCACACGCTGACAGATCACAGGGCTTTGTTTGGGCTTGTGCTTTCGTGGCTGGCGTAACTCAAATGAAGCTGGCTGCCAATTCGTGCGAGCCAATTCACATCAGGGTAAATATGAGGTGTAGACAGGTACAAAGCAGTGCCCCCTCCCCTCATCTACACCCTAAGGTAAATCACAGAACACTGTGGAGAGTCCAGGCTGTCCATCCCAATCGTATTATCTAGACTGCTCTGCTCTAGACAGTCTCTTGCACTGTGTTCTTCACCCCTACTCTAGTATTTCTCAGTCCTGCTTCAATTATTTAACTCATGCTAAATCACAAGCTCTAGGTGAGAGAGATCCTGAAGGAAACACACTGGAAGTCAAGATGACCAAGGGTCAACAGTGAGAAGACTCAGGAGATGTCTTCCTGGTGTAGTGAGCTGAGCTGCCAAGTTAGCCTATGTGACATGAAGGACAAATACCCTACAGACTACTGCAGGCACAGATAATTGCTCCTGACCAAGCTAGGCAGCACTAGGTCAGCACTTTGCCACCTTTTTCTACCTTCGCAGGCCAAATTTCTTGAAGCAAGAGGGTTTACTAGTTCATCTTGGGTCATCAGTTCTTCTCATAGCCTGCGTTGAGGTTCAGCTGTCACATACAACAGAGAACAGAAAACACGTACCATGGTGGCCAGGAAATTGAGGCTTGTGATCTTTTGGGCACCTTTGTGAAATACATAACAACCAAACAGTATATTTTTTCTAATAAATGAAGGTAACCAGTGCAAATAATGCATCAGGGTCTAACAGATGTCAAAGGAATTGCACATAATCCTTCTCTCATGGTACTAAATGACAAGAAAAAGTATATTTTTCAGCGTCTTTTGTTGTCTTTACAAACAAATCTAGACTATGCTGAAGTATGTCTAACAGAGGGATAGAAACAGAAGCAGCTTGAAATTTGAGATTTTAAGACTGAGATCACTAGGGAAAAACCCAGATTTTCTCAAGGCACTTGATTGGCTCACAAATTTTGCTTTCCATTCACTAAAGATTTCAGGAAAGAGAAAGAGAGGATAAAGGCTGTAATTGATGATACAATGCCCAAAAGCTTCAACAGATGTGATCCTTCGTAATGAAGCATGTGGGCCTAATTTGGCATTACTTACTACCAGGAGGATCTTATGCAGGGTATCTTTCTAAATCTATGTTTGGTTGGCACCTGTGCCTTGTTGAAACTGGCATAGCACCTTCTGAGTGGGCATAATGCCATTCTAGCAGATGGGCATGAGAGCAGATAGGATGCCAGAGATCTAGTATGTCATTTGCAAGAAACTTGAAATAAAAGGGTCTGGGGTTTCATCACGGGACAGCTGAGGTGAGAAGACACCTCTGGAGATCATCCAGTCCCACCTCCTGTTCAATACAGGAGCAGCTAGAGCAGGCTGTGTCCAGTTGAGTTTTGAGTATCTCCAAGGATGGAGACTCCATAGCCTCTTGTGAGCAATCTGTTCTGTGTCTCACCACCCTTAGAATAAAACAATTTTTTCTTATGCTTGGATAGAATCTCCTGTATTTCAGACTGTGCCCATTGCCTCTTGTCCTGTCACTGGGCACCACTGAGAAGAGAATGGTTCCACCTTCCTTACTCCCATATCAGATATTCATACAGACTGATAAGGTCTCCTGAGCTTCCTTGTTTCCAATCTGAAGTCTTATTGCTCTTGGCCTCTCCTGCTATGACAGATGCTCCAATCTCTTAATCATTTTCATGGTCCTTTATTGGACTCCCTCCAGTAAGTCCAGGTCTTGTAGTGGGGAGCCCAGACCTGGACACAGCAGACCAGATGTGGCCTCATCGGTGCTGACTAGATGGGAAGATTACTTCCCTTGAGCTGCTAGTATTGCTCTTCTTTGTGCAGTCCAGGAGGCTGTTTGCTGCCTTTGCCACAACGATGTATTTCTGAGTTACCCCAGAGTAGTGAACACAAAGTGCACACCTACACAATTCTTAGGCCTAAAATAACTCAAAAAAAAAAAAAAAGAAAAAAAAAAGACAGGTATCTTTTGTGCTTGGGATATCATGGATCTACCAAGAGGGGAGATGAGCAGGGAGAGAAAGATGGGCCAGAGAGACAGTGCACTTCCCACAGTGCCCAGAAGGATATACCAAAAGATGATAGGAGATGCCAGAACTTAGCTTGCTTCCCAGCTAAATACATTCTGTATGAAAGCCACTTCAAACTGGAAAAAATGATAACTGGAACAGTTCTAATCAGTAAAACTGCAATCTATGGATCAGATATCACTGAACAAAAATAACTCAGCTGATACCAATTTATAACAGAGAGCCTTCAGACCATTAACTGATTAGCTGTCAGGTGCAATGACACTTCTCTGTAGTAACCATAAAAGCAATTTAGTTCACTGGGAAAAAAAAATACCAGATATGAACCAAATCCCATTTTGTTGGAAAGACTTAACAACTGAATTAATACTTTATAGTAGATTAACCTTTTATTTACTTGGGGGTTAGGGTGGTTGTTTTTATTATTTTTTTTAAGTAAAAGCAAAACTCATTTTATTTTCAGCCTCTGAATCTATGGGCAGAGTTTTCGTGCTGTATATGCATTTGTATCAACTGACAATAACTTCACTGTGTTAAGTAGAGCGATGCAAGTCCTAGTCCTCATCCTTATATATTACAGCTCAACTTCAAGAATATGCAAGTAGAGAGAACTAGATTTTACTCTTTTCCCTTGCATCAGTGTTTCCTTTGGTCGTAGTGCAAGCATCTGCTGAAGCAAAGAGAAGACCACTGGAGTCCATAACTATTATCTTTGGGTTATTTGTTGGGGTTGGTTTTTGACTAGTCCTTGGTGCAAAGGATGTTCATCCAATCAAAATTAATCACTTGAAAGAGGAAATCATGCATCTTGGATGACAAAAGGTTCATGAATGGTATTCTAATAAAACATTGCACCAAACTCACAAATCACAGGAACTGCATAGATTGAAGTGACCCTGCATTTTGAAATGTATGCATAGTGATTTGCATGATATTCGTTGTGTTAAGGTTGAAAACATTATTAACATCCTTGCTCTAAACCTAACAGACCAATTTATTCTAACTGGCACTAATAAAATGTATCATTAGCAAATAGGGCTCAGTGGAAACCACAGCACAGAGTATATGCACAAGAATAACAGATAGTTCAAGAAAAAGGATTAAATCTACTTCAAGCTGGCACTGTACAAGTGGCTCATCAGAACATTATTCTAGCAAATGTAATCTATGATATACCAAAAGCGCAGTCATGTATTACGCTCAGTATTAAAGCAAAATAGTACTTAAGGAAAGTGATGCAGAACAAAATTATATTAGCTTCTTGGATCATCTTTAATGATACCAAATTTAAAGTATGATATTTATGTACTTATCTTCTCATCTTCTAAAAATATTCTTATACCAATTAAACTTTTGAATTTTAAATCTGTATTTTGATTTGCTAGAATTTTTGTATTCAGGATTTCAATTATTACCACCTATTTCCATCATGATAAGTTAGTTTTGCTGCCTTTACCTTTATGTCTTTACTTATTTGTTTTTAAAAGTAACCTGCAATGTTGGTAATTCCAGTAAGATAGAGGTTGTAGTGCATTTTGTTATAGTCCAGGCTTGGTCTTTCCTGTTGGATCCAAGTCTTGCAGATCTTTCAGTGTTTTTTAAGCTTCTCATTATGCCATGAAGCAAAATATAAATGATTTGTAATTAAACTCACACGCACAATCACACAACACAAGGAGACAAAATCAAAGAGAAAATAAAGTTGAATATTCTGCAAGAAGTCCTTGGACAGCTTGGGAGTTGTGTCTCAACAAATTGTGTCAGACACATTTGTTGTGTCTTAACACACAGTATCATTTCTGCCTCTAAGCCACCATAAGCACCCTTACTCATCTTCCCATTTAACTTTGATTTTCACATTGCAAAGACACAAATATTCTAAGCTTATATAGCCTTATATAAACATTTAAAACTATCTCCAAGGATAACATCCAAAGATGTTATCAGCATTAATTTTATCAAATGAAGGCTTTTGTGTGGAGTATCTGGGAGGAAGCAAAGTTCTCGTAGATGGTATATTGAATAAATGAACATTCAAGCACAACAAAGAACACTGAATGAGCCAGATTTTCCTGTACAGCTGCAGAAGTAAAAAGTTAGATGGTGTTTTTCTCTCTTGCTAGTTCAAGTGTACTTATTTCATTCTTGAACCCTAGTGGACTTCCTGTTTACTAATATTTGCGACAGAACACAGTCATTAAGAGGTTTTGGTTTAAATACCCAAATACATGAAGCAGCATTGCACACTCATAAGGAAAAAAACACAATGAAAACAGAATATGTAAGAGCTATAAAGCATCAGCAGTCTACAAAATGCACTGTAGAACTAGAGAGGTAGCAGTTTTGAAAATAGCAAATAGCCATTAGGGTAATCAATTTAAATTTGATGATTATTATACAAAATACTGCAATTTTAGTCTCTAACTTTTCCGTTCTAAGCACCTTTTTGAATGCTAAGAAATGGAATGTCAGTGAATTAAATCTACTGAGAGAAAAATGTCTGCTCTTGCAATATTTGGCAAAAATCTGGTACTGGATGTTAGACTTCAGTTCAGCATGGATAAGGCAGAGGTAATGCTGGTTGGCAGATGGAAGCATTTTGAAGAACTGGCAAAGTCTAAGAGTACTCCCTTGGCTGAGAGCATCTGCTAATCCACAGTGAACGTACTTTATAGTCTCAGGTTTTTGTTGTTTCTTTCTTCTGGGCTTCAGGTAGCAAAAAGAATCAACCAAACACTGCTATACGTTTCTCTAATTGATAGTTTAGATCTTTGCCCCCCCATATTCAACCTCTATCCAGTTTACCTGTTGCTATTTTTGCACCAAACTGGATTTCTAACTCTTGGCCATGGTTCAGTCCTACCAATAGACTTTGGCCAGTGCTGCTCCCTGGGAGTGAGAGAGCCTGCTGAACACAAAGCTACACCTGCATTCCTTCCTCCTCACCCTTGCATCCAGCAAAGCAACATTTGCACCACTGTTCACAACCAACAAAGCAAAAGCAGCAGGAGCGCAACAGAAATAAGCAGCTGTTTAGTGTTGGATCCCTTTGTTTGAAGTTTACACCCAGAGACACACAGACCTGTGGTGGGATGCTCTAGTGCCTGGGGGAGCCTGTTTCTCTTCCCTGCTCTTTCCCAAGTGCTGTTTCTTTCTCCTCAGCCTTCCTCTCACTGACCCATGGACCTGCTGTTTCTATTTCTGTGAAGGGTTTGGTTGTAAATGTTTAGATATTGTCAAGTCCACACCTTTGAGAAGTAAGTGCTCCCCTTCACCCACTCCCACTGGGCCCCTCACACTCTCAGCACACAATGCAGACTGTGCAGAGCATACCACATCATAGCAGGTATTTAACAAAAATACATATATTTTAGGCGAAGTATGCATTCCTCAAATAATTTTGACCTAGATAGAAGCTGCTTTTATTAAGTTGCCACATCTATTACCAAGGAGAAAGAGTCTAGTAGGCTATAGTATTCCATGGGTTTCTTTTTACAAGCTTTGCTCTTAAAGGAAAACTTTTGAAACATTGTTCTCTCTCATCAAAGAAGATGAGAAAGAATAGGATTAAGGTGAAGAGAAGGATTGCTTTGAATAGGGAAGATATAATTACACATTTTCCATGACACATGCCTGAAAATGTAATATTGGATAATGCAAGTAACCTCAAATTTTTCATCGTATTTTAATAGAGAGCTCTCTTTTAAGATTTTTATATTATATACTGCATACAGTTATATGTATAGACACTTCTCTCACATAAAAAGGATTGAAAAGGAATCAAACAAGAATAAACTCTTCCTCCCTAACCACTAAGGAAGCATGATAAAGAAGGACAATATCAGATTAGCTACAAATTTTCCATCTCATTGTTTCCCGAAAAATAAAATTTTATAATGAACATACTCCATACAAGCTGTGCAGAGCAAGTATCTCTTCCAAAAATGCACAGAGCAGTAGTAAAAATCAAGCATGGACTCAACGACATCTGTTGTGGCATTGTTATCAAATGCCATCTTTTTTACACAAATCTATAACAGTCACTACTTTTTTTTGTGTGGAAATATTAGTTTGTCTGCGGCATCTAAAAGTTGGCACACAAGGACCGACAGATGCTTTGGTTCTACCTCATCTTCAACTTACTTGGCTCCTCATTACACTAGCTACAGCTCGGCAAATTATTCCTCTGCTTTGGAAAGCCGACAAAATGCCATCTGTCTCTGCATGGTTATCAAAACTAATACTGTAATGTGAAAAAACTATGAACTGAAATTGTACCTGGCAACTACATGGTGAGGTCGTGTATCCTGTTAGATTACTCATATACACAAATTTCAGTTAGTGGACACCCACCTATCCCCACTGCATGCTCAGCTGAAGGAACAGTCAGTCTTTGACCTTTCTTGCGTGTAACTGCTTCTCATGCCATTGACATTGACTGACACTAATTATGGCTTAGAATGCAAAATGAGGTAGCTTCTCACCAACTGAGACTACAAGGTCACTACGATTAGAGTGTGAGTAGCTTTTGGGTTTTCTTATAAAAATGAGAGGCTGAATGCATGGAGGAAAGAGGTGGAAAGGTCAAGGAAAGAGAAAGAGCAAGATTACATCAGTGTGGTTCAGCATGTAATCGGGTTGGTCCAACAGCTACAAGATTCATCACTAAGGCTTTAGGGAAGAGAAAACACGAACAAGGTGTCATTAGATAAAACAGAAAAGAACAAAGAGGTATGAAAAGTCCTGACAGTCCTATCCTTAATCTGACAGAGAAGAAGTAGGCACCATCAGAACTTCTCGTCCTTTCTAAATACCATGGAAATTTCTCTCTGGGTGAAGCGCAGTGCAGAATACAGACTCATACAGACACATGTAATAAAGCGGGCTTTACTGCACTGCAGAAATAATGAAATGCCAACTCCAGAGCTAGCTCCAGCCAAAGGCATTTTAGAGATAAAACTGAGGTGATGATCTTATGGATCGGCAATGGAGAGGTGGTCAAAATCCAGGCTAGTCGACACTGCCCTCTCTTTCATGGATCTTCTGAGCTGCATGCTGCTAAAAATGAGAGACTGTAGACGTTCTCACCCTCCTCTTATGCATCTCCTACTGCTTGTGGTGAAGTACAGGGTAAAAGGTAAGCTGGTCTTTGGTCTGAAGCAAAACCACATTCTATTTTGTCACGAAGGGGTGAAGAACAAACAAGTCCCCTGCTCACTCTGTGTCTTTAGTCAGCAAAATGAGTATCAGATCCTGCCATACTGTAGGAGCAAAAGACTATTCCTAGATAATATCTGGTTAAGAAACCATCTGCTGGCCAACCGTTTTAATGGAACTGAGCAATTAGTCTATATTGCATAGCGCCTACAATGTTAATTTTTATTTAATGTTTAAAACACTACAGAAAGAGCATCAGTCTTCCTCTACGATCTGAGACGTATTGAATTGAATATTAATTATTTCCAAAATTGTGTAAGACCAGTAATATTTAATACTGAGAAAGACTGACCCCAAAATCTCATGTCCCTTATGCATTATCAGGGTGAAGCTACTCCTGTCTTGCACTAATGTATGATAACAATGATGTTCCCTGTTGATACATCTGTGACACTTGTTTAAAGCTACCCAAGGTAGAACATCCATTTGAGGAAAAAGTCCTTTAGACAAGTGGCTATTTTTTGGGATGTGTAAAGATTTTTTCCAATTTAACTTAAGAAAATCAACATCTACTTCTGAGTGTCTACTATTCCCCCCTATTATTTCCATTCCCTTTTATTATGATTATTTTTCTATTTTTGGGGAAAAGACTTGCTTAAAATACATACCACTTCCATGCAGTACTGGGATTGGTTACTAGAGACTCCTTACAGGCATTCATTGCCTGCTTGAGTGAGCGGTCCTATGGCTTATGCCTTAAGAATGATGTTACTTTATGTTGTGCTCTGCTACTCCTTTGAACTGGCACCATAATGTAGGACTAAGAAATCATTATATCCCACTGGAGTCCCTTTCTGCAGAAGAGGCAGTGTGCATTGCCTATCAGTTACATTCACACCTCATCTAAATGAGTAGCAAAGAACAGAAAGACAGAGAAAGCTCAGAGCTTCCTCTCTTCCTCCAAGGCTCCTTTTTTTCCTTCCATACAACATTCTCCCTTGTGTTCTTGGCTACGCTGTATTATCATGAGCTCCTTGGGAAAAGACCTCTTCTCCCCATCTACAAAGAAATCATTAAAAAACAGTAATGTCTTGGCTTCACTATGTAGTTGCTTTCTCCTTGTATGTTCTTGCTCCCAGCAGTGTTAAGTCCATGTGTAGCTCTTATTCACAGGAAATCCTTTTAGTCTTACAATGAGGGCTTTGTAGAGAGTCTTTGGTGTTATTCTTCTGTATTTGCAAGGGCTCTTGAATACCGGGCTGTCTGGGACACGGTATCTAGGGGAATAACTAATATAGGCTAAACGTAAACTAATTTTGGGGAACAAAAGCAGCCTTCAAGCTATATGCAAAGTTACTACAGGCTGTTTTTTCAAAGAGGGTGAGTGGAAGTGACAATTCTTTTGCACTTAATGAGCCAGAGTAGGAGAGATTAGAGAAACCCTCTAAATTATTTGCCTGTTGAATAAAAATCCAATTTAAATCTTGTGGAAAGTAAGAGCTTTGGTTCAGCTGTAGAATCAGGGTGCCTAAGCAAGGAAAATAAGCAGCCTTTTAGATCCAGTCCCTAAACTAGTAACAGTTTATTATATAAAAGCCAAGCACAGATAATGAGAAAAAGAATATGTTAAGAATAAAGAAAAAAAGAAATCCTTGGGAGACCAAGAGATTTGCTCAATGTTACCAACTACTTCATGCAAAACAGTAGCTTTCTAGAGAAATTGATATGCCTTCCTCTTATGTTCCTCCAGGGCATGTGAGGAGACAGCAGTTCACAGTGAAGCCACACGTGGAAACATCAGAAGACATTTCTGCTTACTGGTTTGCTCAACAGCTCCCCCCATAACTTTTCAAGCACCTAAGAGATGCTCTGAGGACTAAGGGGAAAAAAAGAGTGCACTGCAATGGGGTGAAACCAGCAGAAAAGCAATAGAAGAGCTAAGAAAAGATTTATATTATAGAGGGCTTCAGTCAAACATTCTCAGCCTTTTTCATCTTGGAAAGTCCCACTTCTGAACCAGCCAGGAAAAAAAAAATTCATTTCTTGTTTTGTTCACAAGCAAAAACTGTAACTTGGCAGTGGTCCATTGCAAACAATAAACACCAACAGAACTTTGCCAGTTACCATAGTGGTTATACATTGGAGCCTATCTTTCCTCTTTACTTTGGCTGGCTGTCTCCGCAGTCTGCAAACCATTCAGGCCAGGGATTGCCTACTCTTTTGATGACCACATATGCCACCTCAGTGAAAAGGAATGCAAAGATATGTGTACAAAATAATATTGACTTTTGGCCTTCTTGAAAAGTATGATTCCCTAAATGACAAGCTAGTCTTAAAAAACGAAAATATACAAGTTCCTCTCTTAACACAACAAACAAAAATAAGATACACACAAGATCTTCCCAAATACTATTGCAACTGTTAGTTTAGCAGAGATAACAAAGACCAACTTCCTGTGGATTTGTCATGCTTAGACGGATGTAGACTTTAACTAAAACTGTCTCATCAAGGAATGGGACATTCACATCCCTCAGCTTTCTGGAAAATGTGTCATTGAAATGCAGAATCCAGATCCTATTTTAAGTGGGATAATCATAATACTCTTCCTCTCCATGTGCTTTCATAAAACTTGCAGCCATACCTTACGGAGGTCTTTGCTTTTCTATTCTGTTTCATTAAACTAATCAATACATCCAGTGAATAGGAGGAGGATAGAAAGGGGCTTCTATGGCATGGTCACATCACCTTATTTCTAAAACAAATCAGGGTTAAAAATCCTAAAAATTCCCCAAGATGGTGGAGTGAGCACAGGCTACAACCGATGAGGTTTCCTGAGACAACTAAAATAAGCTAATACTCAGATGAGTTCACAACAGCCTCTAGCCCATTATTAAATATAAATCTATAGAGCACATCACTGTTCTCAGTCCTCAGAAGATAGGCCTTTATGGTGACTGTAAAATTCTCATTAGGCTACTGGGATTATTTCTTCCCTTTATCTTATTTGTTTGGCTCTCTATAAATACTGAAGAAAAGACATGATGAATCAATGAGTGATTCAGATTTTGCCTTCAGTCTTTATCATCAGGCATTTATCTACTTTTTGTCTCTGGAGTTTTCTATCCCGCAGTAAATTTATTGTAGTTCTTCTGAATGATTTTTTTTTCTTTTCCTTTTTCTCCCTTCCCCCAATACTTTATTGATTTTCTCATTTTTACAAATAAGCATAGCAATAAATAAAATTATAAAAGCTCAGGAAAGAATCATAGCTGAATAAATACACTCATCAAGAATAAAAAATTGTTAGCTAGACTGTGGAAGTTACAGTTCCCTCATGTACATTCTTTCTTATGAAGTGAAAATGCAATTAGTAAAGCAGAAGAATCTCAGTGCCAGGCTTCTATTTCCCATTTTGCTACTGATGTACTGTGATCATAGGTGATTTATTTTAAAGTAATTGGGCACTNGTATATAACAGCATACTGTGATGGCAGAACTATTTCACAGGGCAAGAGAAGATCCAGCTTAGTAGTTTCTATTGCTTTCTACACATAGATTTATATTAGTACAAATAATCTCCTAATACTTGAAAAAAATAGGGGACTAAATACTTAGACAATGTTTTCTGAAACCATCTGCTTAGATCAATTTCATAGGCAGTCAAGGTGCCGCATGGACCTGTTGGAATGGGCCCAGCAGAGGGCCACAAAGATGATCAGAGGGATGGAGCACGTCTTCTATGAAGACAGGCTGAGAGAGCTGGGGCCGTTCAGCCTGGAGAAGAGAAGGCTCCAGGGAGACCTTCTAGCAGCCTTCCAGTATCTGAAGAGAGCTACAGGAGAGCTGGAGAGGGACTCTGTCAAGAATTGTAGTGATAGGACAAGGGGCAACAGTTTTAAATTGGAAGAGGTGAGATTTAGATTAGATATTAAAAAGAAATTCTTTCCTGTGAGGGTGGTGAGGCACTGGAACAGGTTGTCCAGAGAAACTGTGGATGCCCCATCCCTAGAAGTGTTCAAGGCCAGGCTAGATGGGGCTTTGAGCACCTGGTCTAGTGGGAGGTGTCCCTGCCCATGGTAGGGGGGCTGGAACTCAATGATCTTTAAGGTCTCTTCCAACTCTAACCATTCTATGATTCTATATTTTGACTATACTTATATGCTTAGAAAATTTTTAAAATTTTCCCTTTTGAAAAGCAAACAGCTGCCATTTCACTAAGCCTGAAAACTAGTTATGAGAAATATTTTCAACTAAANATTAGTAAAGCAGAAGAATCTCAGTGCCAGGCTTCTATTTCCCATTTTGCTACTGATGTACTGTGATCATAGGTGATTTATTTTAAAGTAATTGGGCACTATTACCTAAGATGGGGCTGAAATAGAGGTGTTCTAACTCTACTAGCAACACTGCTTGACAAGGAGGTCATTGCACCACCCTTCTGTCACCATCAAAACTCCATGCAAGATCTTAGTAGTAAATACACATCTCTCAGGTTGGCTGAGACTTACAAATGAAATGTTGGCAAGATAATTTTTAGCTTCTTGGACTGAAAAACCCGGTTATACAATACATGCAGGAATGATGGATCAACATTTCTCTGAATATTCAACATACTTGAGGATGCTAAATACTTGCTCCAGAGCATTATGGAATTATTTTGTGACCTTAAGCATTTATAAGATATATATAAGATATATATGTATAATA
>VZRU01009345.1:433008-445190 GCA_013398155.1 Pedionomus torquatus
CGCCCGGCTTCAGCACCTCGGCCAGCTCCCGCGGCCGGCCGGGCTGGGGACACGCGAGGGAGAAGCAGTGAATTATTAAAGTGAGATTTAACAAAATTAGCAGTAAATGTGACAGCATTTTACAAGATTCGATGCTAAGGTACACTTGTTGATTTACAACACAGAGAACGGGGTTAGACAAGCTGCCAGGGAGACCCTCCCGTTGAGTCATGACGTTCAGAAAGGCCCTCCTTGCATTTTAAACTCCTCAGAGAGGAGTCTAGATGCGGCTGGATCCAGTCCTAGTCCCAGACTTGGTCAACGGTTTATGTCTAAAGGATTATATATACGCAATCAATCTCTTATATCACTTAGCTAAGATTTCATTAGCGTGCTATTAGTCATTTAATTGAGAATCTGTTGCGGCATAGAACCTCTCAGCCTTGAGTAGTAGAACCTTAAGTGAGCATCATCACAAAAGGGGACATCCTGGTGTGCAGCCCACTGCCATACAGGAGAGCTCAAAGGGCTCTGGGGCTGTCCAGTATTTATACAGTAAGATAATTGACATATTCTCATAGGAATATATCTAGGTGCCCACTCCAGACAGTGTTTTGGCTGTGATTATTAAATAGGTGATTTATTTTAGAGTAATTGGGCACTATTACCTAAGATGGGGCTGAAATAGAGGTGTTCTAACTCTATTAGCAGCACTGCTTGACAAGGAGGTCATTGCACCACCCTTCTGTCACCATCAAAACTCCATGCAAGATCGTAGTAGTAAATACCCATCTCTCAGGTAAGATAATTGACCAGCCATTCCCCAAAGTCCAGGTGCAACTTATTGTGATGAACTTATTGTGATGAACTTATTGTGCAACTGATGTTGTGATGGCCACAATGGCCATGGCCCAAGCAGGAGCTGGTTAGGGGGAAGGGATGGGGGAAAGGGAGCACACACGGCCACAGCAAGTCATGCTGTGGTCATGAACACTTTTCATGTGTTATCAGTATTTCCACACATCCTTCCCTCCCCCCACTCCCCAAATTTCCCTGCAAGGGGTATGGAACAAGCAGGAGGAATGGGAGAAGGGTGGGTAACGATTTTGCCTTGCTCCTGTATGTTCAGTTGTTTAGGCAGTATCTGCACAGCTGGTTACAGCTGTGGCCTTGCTCAGAAAACACATTTTTCATTCCTGTCATGAGACACATTTGAAAAACTAAAATACTGAACGACATGGGTGAAAAATGAACAACAAAGAGAAAGAAACATCAGGGAGACAAAACTGAAGGAAAACATAAAATGGAAGTTGNTCTATGAAGACAGGCTGAGAGAGCTGGGGCCGTTCAGCCTGGAGAAGAGAAGGCTCCAGGGAGACCTTCTAGCAGCCTTCCAGTATCTGAAGAGAGCTACAGGAGAGCTGGAGAGGGACTCTGTCAAGAATTGTAGTGATAGGACAAGGGGCAACAGTTTTAAATTGGAAGAGGTGAGATTTAGATTAGATATTAAAAAGAAATTCTTTCCTGTGAGGGTGGTGAGGCACTGGAACAGGTTGTCCAGAGAAACTGTGGATGCCCCATCCCTAGAAGTGTTCAAGGCCAGGCTAGATGGGGCTTTGAGCACCTGGTCTAGTGGGAGGTGTCCCTGCCCATGGTAGGGGGGCTGGAACTCAATGATCTTTAAGGTCTCTTCCAACTCTAACCATTCTATGATTCTATATTTTGACTATACTTATATGCTTAGAAAATTTTTAAAATTTTCCCTTTTGAAAAGCAAACAGCTGCCATTTCACTAAGCCTGAAAACTAGTTATGAGAAATATTTTCAACTAAAATATCTAATACATCACCTGTTTTTTTCTTTCTGCATAAAGTATCTCTCTAAACAGGAAAAAATATTTAAAAACTGCACATACCTTAATATCTTTAGCATCTCAGATGTACATTTTCTATGACATGAGCTAGTTTAACATTACAGTTGGGCCACTGCAGTATAGCAAGAAACCTCTACCTGTATCAAAAAGAAAGAACGTGGTGGCACAATGTAGCCACACGTGTTAGCCAACGGGTCCCCCGCGTTTGCCCACTCGGGGAAGGAAGAGGGGTCCCTTTCCTGGGTTTGGGGGGGGGGCGGGGAGCGCCTGCGCCCCATCCCACGGCGGGAAGAGCGCCTGCTGCCCCGCCCGGCTTCAGCACCTCGGCCAGCTCCCGCGGCCGGCCGGGCTGGGGACACGCGAGGGAGAAGCAGTGAATTATTAAAGTGAGATTTAACAAAATTAGCAGTAAATGTGACAGCATTTTACCAGATTCGATGCTAAGGTACACTTGTTGATTTACTGCACAGAGGACAGGGTTAGACAAGCTGCCAGGGAGACCCTCCTGTTGAGTCATGACTTTGAGAAAGGACCCCCTTGCGTTTTAAACTCCTCAGAGAGGAGTCTAGGTGCGGCTGGATCCAGTCCTAGTCCCAGACTTGGTCAACGGTTTATGTCTAAAGGATTATATATACGCAATCAATCTCTTATATCACTTAGCTAAGATTTCATTAGCGTGCTATTAGTCATTTAATTGAGAATCTGTTGCGGCATAGAACCTCTCAGCCTTGAGTAGTAGAACCTTAAGTGAGCATCATCACAAAAGGGGACATCCTGGTGTGCAGCCCACTGCCATACAGGAGAGCTCAAAGGGCTCTGGGGCTGTCCAGTATTTATACAGTAAGATAATTGACATATTCTCATAGGAATATATCTAGGTGCCCACTCCAGACAGTGTTTTGGCTGTGATTATTAAATAGGTGATTTATTTTAGAGTAATTGGGCACTATTACCTAAGATGGGGCTGAAATAGAGGTGTTCTAACTCTATTAGCAGCACTGCTTGACAAGGAGGTCATTGCACCACCCTTCTGTCACCATCAAAACTCCATGCAAGATCNAAGATCTTAGTAGTAAATACCCATCTCTCAGGTAAGATAATTGACCAGCCATTCCCCAAAGTCCAGGTGCAACTTATTGTGATGAACTTATTGTGATGAACTTATTGTGCAACTGATGTTGTGATGGCCACAATGGCCATGGCCCAAGCAGGAGCTGGTTAGGGGGAAGGGATGGGGGAAAGGGAGCACACACGGCCACAGCAAGTCATGCTGTGGTCATGAACACTTTTCATGTGTTATCAGTATTTCCACACATCCTTCCCTCCCCCAACTCCCCAAATTTCCCTGCAAGGGGTATGGAACAAGCAGGAGGAATGGGAGAAGGGTGGGTAACGATTTTGCCTTGCTCCTGTATGTTCAGTTGTTTAGGCAGTATCTGCACAGCTGGTTACAGCTGTGGCCTTGCTCAGAAAACACATTTTTCATTCCTGTCATGAGACACATTTGAAAAACTAAAATACTGAACGACATGGGTGAAAAATGAACAACAAAGAGAAAGAAACATCAGGGAGACAAAACTGAAGGAAAACATAAAATGGAAGTTGATACTTGCTTTTTTGCTTCTCACTCTGACACAAGGACCTCAATACAGCTTGCTTGTGCCTTTTTCAGAGGGAGCAACAACAGAGCATGGGGACAAACCACAAGACAGATAGAGGGAAAGTACAATGTACTTTATGGTAAGATGCACTTGCTGAAAAAAAAAAAAAAAAGAAAAAAATCTCTAATGTCAGTTGAAAACAGAGTAGGCTGTGGTTGAGAAATTAACTGTGCTGGACAGTGGAGCTAGAAAATGAAAGCTCCATCTGGATCAGGCAGACATAAAATAAGCTGCAATAAAGTCTGGCAAGTCGACTAAGCTAACTAAAACTTTCAACCAAAAAAATATTAAATGGATAAGATCAAAATAGTCCAGGAATTAGAAGACTTGGAGAATATGGAGACTGTGGGGTGTGGTGGTCATTTGTATCCCTGGTGCAAGAAGCAGTACAGAAATTGCAAAAATGGAGGAAGAATTCATTGTGCATAGAAGCACCTGAAAACTAAATGCTGACAGAATTCCAAAGCAGATTAATCTTGCAGAAGTTGCTCATGCAAAGCTGTGTGGGATGACGATATGAACATCATGAGCGACCTCATCTAGCATCAGAGAAGCTGCCTCTGGCATAAGAAATGTATTAATTGCCTCTGAACACAGGCCTCATTTGTTTTTGATAAACCTTAATGGGATGGACAAAACAGAAGAATTTAATCATATTTTCAAATGAGGATACCTACATCCATATTTACATTTCAGGAAAGTTATCAGACTTAATATTTACTACTATATAAACCAGACTTGATTGAAATACACTGTATCTGACAAGAAAATATTACTACTGTTAGAGTAGCCACTTGTAGACTCTAGAGAGCAAGTCACTTATAGTCTAAGCATAGAGAAAGTTTACTTCTTCACAATTGTTCAATTGCCAAGGAGGAACTGAATGTTACATAACTAATTTCTAAATTCTGTATTTTCATCCAGTGTGGTCTTTAATTTGTTTGACAGACCTCCATCCTTGCAAAGATGGCCCAGTGTATAACATAGAAAGATGCCACTCTACTTTACAAATTTCTGGGAGGCCCCAGAAGAGGACAGTCACAAAAAGTTAAAGCTAAGGACATGAGGAAGGTTAAAAAAAAAAATTATATATATAGCCAGTACAGAAGGAAGGCAATCCTGCCCAAATTTGATTAAAGATTTCAGCAAAGACTATTCAGTACATATTCCACCTTCAAGGCAAAAATAAAGTTCTTCACTTCAATCAGTGATACAGGATAACTTGAAATAAATTTCATTAATTGGATGTATTTGAAAAGGTCATTTAAAAATCACCACAAAGTAGACTGCATCACTTGGGCCTAATCTGGCCTTCATGGAAAGAAACAGTGTCCTGAAGCTGCCTCAAGACCTCTAAAAGAAAAAAATGTAGTGTCAATAAGGAGGGTCACAATATATAGTAACAGGTCAGAGCAAATTATAACCAGAGATAAGTTTCAATCCCACATTCCTTTTCTATATGGGGTATAATAAATTGTGTTCAACATAGTGGTGCTGAGAACTGATAAAACACAGAGTCCTTTTAAATGAAAAAAAAAATGCTTTCAAATCAGTGAGAATAAAAGATGCTCAGTGATGTATGAATAATAGCCAGTCTTCTCTGTATTACTACAAGAAACTTTTCCGATTTGCTTGGTTATCTACCTGGGACAAACCTGATGCACTGGGAAGGAGAAAAATCTTGTTTTCCAGTAGCTCAAGGGCATGCAAGTGCAGAGCACAATTTGGCCTTATCCTCAACATCAATAAAAGCTATCATGGTGGGAGGTATTACACTTACATGTGACATTTGCTCCAATGCATACAATACTGAACAAGGAACAAGTAAATCAGTACCTCACTTATAGGCAGCTCTGCATACTGCCTGGGCACCCAACTTTTTTGTTCAATTACTATGAGCCATCTTGCGAGATGAACTCACAGATTGGGTTCTTTATCCCCCCTTCTGCCCCCCTCCCCCCGCTTTTCTCTTCCTGGACAACTGTAAATGAAAAGACATCTCTTCTTGTGTTTGGTAAAAGATAATTGCTATTATCTTAAATTAACAATTTCTCAGGAATAGATAAATAGTTCCCCATTTTTCCTCTATGAGAAGCCACACAGGCTGTATCTCTGTGTTAAATAACAAACGTACTACTAAGAACAAAACTGGCAGTTTTTCAGAGCAGATGACTCCCAGTGTGAGGACAGGACTGTGAGCTAAGTCAGAGCTTGTCACATCTGTGCCACTACCTCCCTTGTAATCTTCACCAAATCCATTAATCTCTCTGGATTCCCAGTTTCCCTTTTTGCACAAAGCTTTTTTGCCTCTGGGGGACATTGAGAAGACAAATTCATTAATCTCTGTAAAATGCTAAGAGGTCTGCTCACCACTGGTTTCAGAAAAGTATCACCATGAGAATAGATTGGCTAGAATAGAAAAAGCAAAAATTGTTTTGTTTGGATCCCACGTATACAATCTGATTTAACAGAACTGGTGAAGGACAAACACCTCAGCAGGCACTGTGAAAGCTGCAGGAGAGAAATACCTGCTGGTCTGACCCAGAAAGAGTTAAGAGTCTAATGGAAAAATCCCTAGGGGCTTGAACTTAATGTGGGATGACAATGAAGAAATCCATCTGGATGTAAAGCTGCAAGAAATACAAGGTATCAAGAAGGGAGCCATTCATGCTTTTTATGAGTTAGGAGTTATGGAGTCCAGCATTTGTCATGATACCTTAGATGACATATAATTGTCCTCCGAAGGGTTCTCCATAGAGCATGCATAATGAAGCAGGTTTCAAAAATGCAAGCTTTGGTGGGAAGAGAGTGCCTCATGCCAAACACAAATATTCCTTGCATTTCACAAGGAGCCAGTTTCAGGAATTGAAATAAGTTCTTCACACTGGTGACAGCCATGTGAACAGGCCAGATTGTATTTAAGATAAGGAAGGTTATCAGAGCTCTTGTCCTGCCTGCTTTTAAATCCAGGCTGCTGGTCTGAAGCTTGCAGACAACCACCTCCAGCAAGAACTTAGTAGGGCCAGCCACAGTTCCTTCATAGAAGAGCTAGACCTTGCAACACTGGAATCAAGAATCTAGAGTAAATGAGTAAAACCAGTATGGAGTCAGGTCAAGAACAGTGAAGGCAAGGAGGAAGAATTAAAAGTATTTCACTTGACTTGCAAGTAAATTGCTTCCATAATGCAGCTGTTTGCAAAAAAAGGAGGTGGGAGCCAATATGGACCCTACACATTAATGCAGAGATGGAAAAAAGATAAACGAACCCAGCTCCACAAAATCAGGACAATTCAAATGACATTGTCTGTAGGAAATGGAAAAGATTACATTTAATTGATACTCATGCCAGGGTGATGAACTGATTTTGAGGCAAGCTCACAATACGATTCTGCTGGACATACATGAGGACTTTGGCAAGTTATTTAATCAGCTTTGTCCTCACCTGTCTAAGGGAAAGAATCTTTTTGTGTCTCAAAGACACTGGGAACTGCCTGACTTACATGTTGTTACTTGACATGCTCTGAAACTGTATAATGTCCTCATTACCATAACCTTTAAACAGATATTTTATTAAATATGTTTTTAAACAGTGCAGTTTAGAGGATGGAATTAACAAGCAAATAAAGTAGAAAAGCAAAGTCAAAACGACAATGAGCAATGCACGCTGGTTATTCCTTGAGGCTGCTCTCGTTTTAAACGCCCCCTCTTTGAGGCGCTCAGTACTTTCTGCCGAACACGACGGCATCCGCTGGTGATTGACACTCAGCCATTACACAGTGCAGTTTTGTCAGCAGGAACTCAACAAAAAAGTGAAGCTGAACACCTTTGGATAAGTGTGCACTCCTGAAAATGGCCATAATTTACTCAAGCCTCTTCCATTGATACTGATAGGAGTAACATTTTAAGATAAGCCTGTAGAAAAAAACTGTAATTTTCTGTTTTGTTTTTTTTTTAAAAAAAAAGGGAAAAAAAAAAAAGCTTGTTTCTTTCCCTACTGCTTTTGTGGGAAGAGGAAGCCCCAGGCATCTGACTGCAAGCTCTCAGTCACCCAGTGACTCTGACCTGCAGAACATAATATGGAGCAATCGCACCTCCATGGGGTAGCTATTCCCAGACATTTGAGCCTATACAGGTGAACTGGGTTCCTTGCTTTTTGGTTTTTTTTTTTTTTTTTTTTTTTCTGTTTTGTTTTTTGTTTTCTTTTTCTTTTCCCCTCTCTTTTCTTTTCATCTCCGAATTCCTCAGTCTGCACCAGATTT
Source organism: Pedionomus torquatus (assembly GCA_013398155.1). Classification (NCBI taxonomy): domain Eukaryota; kingdom Metazoa; phylum Chordata; class Aves; order Charadriiformes; family Pedionomidae; genus Pedionomus; species Pedionomus torquatus. Next base: position 440,781 of record VZRU01009345.1, read on the forward strand.
TTTTCTGCTATTTTTTTCCCCTTCTTCTTTATTTTATTTCATTTTTATTATTTCACCTTCTCTTTGCCTTTGCCCCCACCCCCCACAAAAAAAGTACATCAATCACCACTACCAGTCTGAGCTGGGAAAGGAAGGCTACTTCAAGGTCACCGTGTAAAAAGCACTAATGCTTTTCAGTGAAAGGGAAGAGAAAAGAGGCCGTAAGTGGCTTCCTGTTTCTACCCATTGTTTAGGGAAACTCCTTAGGAAGGAAGGAGAAAGTATGCATGGGGAGAAGGCTGGACTGCCAGGGGAAGGAGGAAGGGCCATACACAAAAGGGCAGTCCATAAAGATAATATCCTACGGAGCAAAAAAACTTATTGGCATGCTAATAGATGAGTATGAGTTGGAGAGAGATGAAGGAGACAGACGCAATTCTCCAGAGATGTGTAGTTCCCTTGAGGCCAATCGACCGTGAAAGGGGTTGGCCATCTTTGACAAGGACAGATGCCACAGAAGGGAAGTGGGGGAACTGCTACAATAAATTCAGCACGTGTTTCTTCCTGGATTTTCTCCATGCTGCCAGAGGAGCAGGCTGCACGTAGCAGCTGCTCTTCAGTTCGGTCCTGACATGATCTCTTGAGCTTGGCAGGGCTTCTTCTTGCACTGTTTAGGTGGGTACACCAGGGGAAAAGGAGCTTTTGCCATGGAAGCAACTTTGTAACCTGCCTCCCTTTCCTTCCTCCTTTGCTTTCCTCCAAGCGTCATGATCTGCAAATGAGATGCTGACACCAAAGGAGTGAAGGTAGCAGAGGAGCTGGCTGTGTTCAGCTACCAGGTGCAATATTTGCCTCCTCATGTAGGATTAAGAACTGAGTCCACTACCCACCCCAATTCCAAAACTGTTTCTGTTATCCAGCCTTCAGCAATTCCAGCCACGAGCCTTGGTTTTATGTGCACTATTTATATTCTGTATTTAAATAAAACTATGCTAAACATGCTTCAATGTCGCTCTACAACTGAGGAAATATCATATTCAGACTTAACTGAAGGCTAGATTAAGATGCTTATACACAAGGGTAAAGCCAAGTTACTACACACTATTTCTTGTTAGAACAGTATTTTGTAGCACTGGTTTCTCTAGGTTTATGGGTTTATGTTTTCTTTGCCTATGTGGGCACAGGAGAGGCAAGGGAAGTGTCATATTTTTTATTTTTATATTGCTTACGAACTACAGACTTGCCATAGAGTCTTTATATATCATCTTTCAAAACACATTTTGAGTACTGTTGCTGTTGAAATATTAGGTTTCAATGCCTATTCACCTACAGTCACTTACAATGACACTATTGTTCTAGGTACCCTGCCAGCACAGAATAAAAGGCAATCTCTATCTCCAAGAATTTATAATCTACAGATTACAAATAAAATGTGAGCAAAACTTTTCAAACAGATTTTCTTATATTATTCCTGGACAAATTAAATATAAATCATTTTTTCCTCAAGTGAGATTCTTTTAAGTGTCTGGAGCACAACAGTGCCATTAAGAGGAAACTGTTAAAAGAATACACCAATTTTTTTTTTTTTAAAAGTGTAAATATTCATGCAGAGCCATAGAAAATACAGATTATTTTTGTCACAGAGAGAAACAATGTGAGTGATTAATAATGCGGACATTCTTGAACTTTCATTTCCTCTTGAGCATGGTGATGTTTGCTTTCCGATTCTAAAGTATTTCTACATTATGCCACAGCGACAAGCCTCTCATCTTTAATTATCAACTATTTCACAAAACCAGAGGGGTAAAACGTATCCAAGCCAAGATACGGAGTCAAACAATGCCCCCCAACTGCCCTATTGCACTGCATTTCAAGGAGCCTGTGGAGAGATTGCAACACAACAAGAGAGCTAAAAAAAGACAACCCTGGAACCTGAGATAAGGAAGCACTGAGAAAAACAGCAACCACAAGTTCTCATGGGATGAGGCTTGGCTGACGCTAGAGCAAGAAATACATGAAAGAAACAAGTGAACCGCACCCATGAAGTGACAGCTTCTGTTCAGTGATAAAGACCCAGATAGGCTCTTGAAAGCTGGGTCTCTGCCTTGGTTATTTATATCATTTAAATAGGAAAACCTACTAGTATATAAACAAGAGACCCGGAATCAGAAGTGGTTGGCAATTATCTATCTAATCCTCTGTATAGATTTTAAGAAATAGCATATGAAGCACATTCTGTAAAGAAAGTTGGAACTGTGATAAACCCAGTTTCTGACTAAAAGCAAGTAAGCATATTCATGAAAGACCATGGACATAGTTAAAATGTGTAAAATTTCCAATCTTGGTATCTCTGCCCCACCAGTACTTTTGGTGATAAGGCAAAAAGGTCTTGCAATCTCAAGCCTGTGTTTGCATATATATCAATTTAACACAGAACCGGCACAGTACATCCTTGGTATGCAGCAACAAAGTACAAAACTATAGGGCTGCCAAACGATGAATTTTGATTCAACCTGAAAGCAAAACCTTGTTAGTTCCCTTACTGTTTGAGTTTTCATTTCATTATATCTGTGCTCCTTTAGAACTTCATTGTCCCCTTAAAATTAAGTCACTTCCCAATTGTTCTTCCTAAAAGAGTACACAAAAAGTAAAATAAAATAATATAACCCAACACACCTCTAACCTGTGCTGTTCCTCTAACTGATGCATTGGAATCCTACAGACAACCACAGCATGACTCAAATTCTCATTTCAGACTGATTTCCCTTACCATTTCAACACCTAGCTGCTGGCAGGCCACGCATACCTTCTACAGCTTTAAGGACTGATTCCATTTTAATGAAGTTGTCATGATCAGTAAGTTTTTACACTTAGGAATATTCCTGTAGACCCACATCGGTTTGTTGATGCCTAGTGAAGTTGTACGCAAGCTGAAGTTTGTTGGAGAGGTCTTAAGAAGCTTTGCTGATGAAATGAATTGACTTGGATTAGACATTTGGAAGGATGGGTCACCAGCTAATTTGTTCTTACGCTAATGAATATATACAGTACACACCTACTGTTTCATCTCTCCGGAGACAGGCGTTCTTGATCCAGCTGTGTTCCTACATGCTTTCTTTTTCCTGAACCACCTGACCATCCATACACATTACCCCAGGCAATGCTAGTGGCTTGGGGAAGAGAGGCTGGAGAGCTGCCCAGCAGAAAAGGACCTGGGGGTGCTGGTGGACAGGTGGCTTAACATGAGCCAGCAGTGTGCCCAGGCAGCCAAGGCAGCCAACAGCATCCTAGCTTGTATCCGGAATAGCGTGGCCAGCAGGTGCAGGGCAGTGATGGTGCCTCTGTACTCGGCACTGGTGAGGCCTCACCTTGAGTACTATGTTCAGTTCTGGGTCCCTCACTACAAGAAGGACATTGCAGTGCTGGAGCATGTCCAGAGGAGAGCTACCAAGCTGGTGAGGGGTCTAGAGAACAAGTCACATGAGAAGAGTCTGAGGGAACTGGGGCATGTTTAGTTTGGAGAAGAGATGGCTGAGGGGAGACCTCATTGCTCTCTACAGCTACCTGAAAGGAGGTTGTAGAGAGGTGAGTGCTGGCCTCTTCTCCCAAGTGTAGAATGACAGGACCAGAGGAAATGGTCAGGAGTTGCAACAGGGGAGGTTTAGATTAGGTATTAGGAAGAATTACTTTACTGAAAGAGTGGTCAGGCACTGGAACAGCCTGCCCAGGGAGGTGCTGGAGTTACCATCCCTGGAAATATTTATGAAATGTGTCTACATGGCACTTCAGAACATGCTCTAGTGGCTGAGATGGTAGGGGTTTTGTGTGTATGTATGGTTTGATTTGATGATCTCAGAGGTCCTTTCCAACCATGATGATTCTGTGATAAACCTTTCAGCCACATGCTTATTTCTGTTTTGAACCTGTGTTAGGTATAAGGGACTAGGTCTCAGGGGTGCAGGGCAGAGGTGTGTTAAGCAGACCCTTGCAGTTCCTTGCCCAATATTTCAATGCAGAGAGCAGGATAATTCTTACCAACTGGGAGAGGATGACAGACCATCCTGGCACAGGGAATTACATGGATGTTCAGCCAGATAACCACAAGAAAAGTGCAGAAGAGGTGAGGTGCAGTCATGAGAGTATGGGAGCCTAAGAAAAGTAAAACAAAATCTGTTTAGATCCAGCTCCAGGCACTAAGGCTTACTGTACAGCATCAACTTATCTATCTTTGGATACAGCTAGCTAAGCGGCTGCTCTTACCTCCAGAAAAACTGAACTCAGGATTTAAAGATTTTTTTGAGACTTACCTTTAATGGTCCCATCTGTCTGATGGATCATGCAGTAAAATTAGAGCATTGACTATGCTACAGGGTGAAACAAAAAGCAAACCAGCATTCGAAAACAAGCCCTTCAACTAAAGAAAAAATAATG
>VZRU01009345.1:445372-460031 GCA_013398155.1 Pedionomus torquatus
GGCACAGTACATCCTTGGTATGCAGCAACAAAGTACAAAACTATAGGGCTGCCAAACGATGAATTTTGATTCAACCTGAAACCAAAACCTTGTTAGTTCCCTTACTGTTTGAATTTTCATTTCATTATATCTGTGCTCCTTTAGAACTTCATTGTCCCCTTAAAATTAAGTCACTTCCCAATTGTTCTTCCTAAAAGAGTACACAAAAAGTAAAATAAAATAATATAACCCAACACACCTCTAACCTGTGCTGTTCCTCTAACTGATGCATTGGAATCCTACAGACAACCACAGCATGACTCAAATTCTCATTTCAGACTGATTTCCCTTACCATTTCAACACCTAGCTGCTGGCAGGCCACGCATACCTTCTACAGCTTTAAGGACTGATTCCATTTTAATGAAGTTGTCATGATCAGTAAGTTTTTACACTTAGGAATATTCCTGTAGACCCACATCGGTTTGTTGATGCCTAGTGAAGTTGTACGCAAGCTGAAGTTTGTTGGAGAGGTCTTAAGAAGCTTTGCTGATGAAATGAATTGACTTGGATTAGACATTTGGAAGGATGGGTCACCAGCTAATTTGTTCTTACGCTAATGAATATATACAGTACACACCTACTGTTTCATCTCTCCGGAGACAGGCGTTCTTGATCCAGCTGTGTTCCTACATGCTTTCTTTTTCCTGAACCACCTGACCATCCATACACATTACCCCAGGCAATGCTAGTGGCTTGGGGAAGAGAGGCTGGAGAGCTGCCCAGCAGAAAAGGACCTGGGGGTGCTGGTGGACAGGTGGCTTAACATGAGCCAGCAGTGTGCCCAGGCAGCCAAGGCAGCCAACAGCATCCTAGCTTGTATCCGGAATAGCGTGGCCAGCAGGTGCAGGGCAGTGATGGTGCCTCTGTACTCGGCACTGGTGAGGCCTCACCTTGAGTACTATGTTCAGTTCTGGGTCCCTCACTACAAGAAGGACATTGCAGTGCTGGAGCATGTCCAGAGGAGAGCTACCAAGCTGGTGAGGGGTCTAGAGAACAAGTCACATGAGAAGAGTCTGAGGGAACTGGGGCATGTTTAGTTTGGAGAAGAGATGGCTGAGGGGAGACCTCATTGCTCTCTACAGCTACCTGAAAGGAGGTTGTAGAGAGGCGAGTGCTGGCCTCTTCTCCCAAGTGTAGAATGACAGGACCAGAGGAAATGGTCAGGAGTTGCAACAGGGGAGGTTTAGATTAGGTATTAGGAAGAATTACTTTACTGAAGGAGTGGTCAGGCACTGGAACAGCCTGCCCAGGGAGGTGCTGGAGTTACCATCCCTGGAAATATTTATGAAATGTGTCTACATGGCACTTCAGAACATGCTCTAGTGGCTGAGATGGTAGGGGTTTTGTGTGTATGTATGGTTTGACTTGATGATCTCAGAGGTCCTTTCCAACCATGATGATTCTGTGATAAACCTTTCAGCCACATGCTTATTTCTGTTTTGAACCTGTGTTAGGTATAAGGGACTAGGTCTCAGGGGTGCAGGGCAGAGGTGTGTTAAGCAGACCCTTGCAGTTCCTTGCCCAATATTTCAATGCAGAGAGCAGGATAATTCTTACCAACTGGGAGAGGATGACAGACCATCCTGGCACAGGGAATTACATGGATGTTCAGCCAGATAACCACAAGAAAAGTGCAGAAGAGGTGAGGTGCAGTCATGAGAGTATGGGAGCCTAAGAAAAGTAAAACAAAATCTGTTTAGATCCAGCTCCAGGCACTAAGGCTTACTGTACAGCATCAACTTATCTATCTTTGGATACAGCTAGCTAAGCGGCTGCTCTTACCTCCAGAAAAACTGAACTCAGGATTTAAAGATTTTTTTGAGACTTACCTTTAATGGTCCCATCTGTCTGATGGATCATGCAGTAAAATTAGAGCATTGACTATGCTACAGGGTGAAACAAAAAGCAAACCAGCATTCGAAAACAAGCCCTTCAACTAAAGAAAAAATAATGNGGAATCAGAAGTGGTTGGCAATTATCTATCTAATCCTCTGTATAGATTTTAAGAAATAGCATATGAAGCACATTCTGTAAAGAAAGTTGGAACTGTGATAAACCCAGTTTCTGACTAAAAGCAAGTAAGCATATTCATGAAAGACCATGGACATAGTTAAAATGTGTAAAATTTCCAATCTTGGTATCTCTGCCCCACCAGTACTTTTGGTGATAAGGCAAAAAGGTCTTGCAATCTCAAGCCTGTGTTTGCATATATATCAATTTAACACAGAACCGGCACAGTACATCCTTGGTATGCAGCAACAAAGTACAAAACTATAGGGCTGCCAAACGATGAATTTTGATTCAACCTGAAACCAAAACCTTGTTAGTTCCCTTACTGTTTGAATTTTCATTTCATTATATCTGTGCTCCTTTAGAACTTCATTGTCCCCTTAAAATTAAGTCACTTCCCAATTGTTCTTCCTAAAAGAGTACACAAAAAGTAAAATAAAATAATATAACCCAACACACCTCTAACCTGTGCTGTTCCTCTAACTGATGCATTGGAATCCTACAGACAACCACAGCATGACTCAAATTCTCATTTCAGACTGATTTCCCTTACCATTTCAACACCTAGCTGCTGGCAGGCCACGCATACCTTCTACAGCTTTAAGGACTGATTCCATTTTAATGAAGTTGTCATGATCAGTAAGTTTTTACACTTAGGAATATTCCTGTAGACCCACATCGGTTTGTTGATGCCTAGTGAAGTTGTACGCAAGCTGAAGTTTGTTGGAGAGGTCTTAAGAAGCTTTGCTGATGAAATGAATTGACTTGGATTAGACATTTGGAAGGATGGGTCACCAGCTAATTTGTTCTTACGCTAATGAATATATACAGTACACACCTACTGTTTCATCTCTCCGGAGACAGGCGTTCTTGATCCAGCTGTGTTCCTACATGCTTTCTTTTTCCTGAACCACCTGACCATCCATACACATTACCCCAGGCAATGCTAGTGGCTTGGGGAAGAGAGGCTGGAGAGCTGCCCAGCAGAAAAGGACCTGGGGGTGCTGGTGGACAGGTGGCTTAACATGAGCCAGCAGTGTGCCCAGGCAGCCAAGGCAGCCAACAGCATCCTAGCTTGTATCCGGAATAGCGTGGCCAGCAGGTGCAGGGCAGTGATGGTGCCTCTGTACTCGGCACTGGTGAGGCCTCACCTTGAGTACTATGTTCAGTTCTGGGTCCCTCACTACAAGAAGGACATTGCAGTGCTGGAGCATGTCCAGAGGAGAGCTACCAAGCTGGTGAGGGGTCTAGAGAACAAGTCACATGAGAAGAGTCTGAGGGAACTGGGGCATGTTTAGTTTGGAGAAGAGATGGCTGAGGGGAGACCTCATTGCTCTCTACAGCTACCTGAAAGGAGGTTGTAGAGAGGCGAGTGCTGGCCTCTTCTCCCAAGTGTAGAATGACAGGACCAGAGGAAATGGTCAGGAGTTGCAACAGGGGAGGTTTAGATTAGGTATTAGGAAGAATTACTTTACTGAAAGAGTGGTCAGGCACTGGAACAGCCTGCCCAGGGAGGTGCTGGAGTTACCATCCCTGGAAATATTTATGAAATGTGTCTACATGGCACTTCAGAACATGCTCTAGTGGCTGAGATGGTAGGGGTTTTGTGTGTATGTATGGTTTGACTTGATGATCTCAGAGGTCCTTTCCAACCATGATGATTCTGTGATAAACCTTTCAGCCACATGCTTATTTCTGTTTTGAACCTGTGTTAGGTATAAGGGACTAGGTCTCAGGGGTGCAGGGCAGAGGTGTGTTAAGCAGACCCTTGCAGTTCCTTGCCCAATATTTCAATGCAGAGAGCAGGATAATTCTTACCAACTGGGAGAGGATGACAGACCATCCTGGCACAGGGAATTACATGGATGTTCAGCCAGATAACCACAAGAAAAGTGCAGAAGAGGTGAGGTGCAGTCATGAGAGTATGGGAGCCTAAGAAAAGTAAAACAAAATCTGTTTAGATCCAGCTCCAGGCACTAAGGCTTACTGTACAGCATCAACTTATCTATCTTTGGATACAGCTAGCTAAGCGGCTGCTCTTACCTCCAGAAAAACTGAACTCAGGATTTAAAGATTTTTTTGAGACTTACCTTTAATGGTCCCATCTGTCTGATGGATCATGCAGTAAAATTAGAGCATTGACTATGCTACAGGGTGAAACAAAAAGCAAACCAGCATTCGAAAACAAGCCCTTCAACTAAAGAAAAAATAATGTAATTAGAATATGTGGTACGAAAAATGATGAAAACTCCAAGATGGACAGAATTGTAACGATGACATGATTTAGTATGTAGATTAATGCCTTCTAAACAGGGCAGGATTGAAAGTCAATACTTCAGTTTATTGATATTGGCAATGATTTGTACTTCTTACACCTTTCTACAGTATGAATGAAACACTTTGTGAAGTTACTGATAAAAAACAGGCTTCATGTTTGTAATTTCAAAATTAATAAAGTTAATTTAAGAAACTGAAATAAAGGCAACAAAGTAATGCTCTGCTCACTGTTCATCAAGGCAAATTTCAAGCTTAGAAACTAAAGGAAAACTTTACTGTTTTACTGTAAATACTACTTAGAACAGATCTGGTTTTGAACAAGGTAAGGGAAAGAGAGAAAAATGAAGTCCAGCAGTCCCACATTTAAAATTTAAACTCCAAAGTACACTACCATGTTTTCTTTCATTTTAGGCTATATTAAAAACTTTCAAATGTTTGCTCTTTAAAGATACAACTGGCAAATGTAAGCTACTTTCACAAGTACATATGATATATATTTAAATATTAACCAGTTGAATTCTATACTGAGCATTGTATGTATGGCCCAACCATGATATTTTCCTCATGCAATGCCCAATATTAATTTTAATCTCAGACTGCTCTCTACTGGTAATAAATTATGTTAAATCTCATTAAATATCTGCAGTACTGTAGAAATGGAAAGAACTGCAGTTGGCATATATCCTATCTTCAAATCAGTGCCGGAATGAGAGCTTTAAGAAGGCAATATGAATCTGGAATGAAGAATAAAATGCAAACGCTTAAGCCAAAATATCATTTCACTTTATATTGAATCATCATGGCCCTATTCCTGCTGCCACATAACACCAAAAACATGCAGCTGTCCCAGATTATTTGGTAGGGGCCTGGTCTTATGGACATAAATAATTCTTTCTGCACTCAACAAAGACGGGCCTTTTAAGAACTAAACATACTGGCTGCAAGTGCAGAAGATGGTGCTTGTGCTACTTCAGCTTTTCTTGACCACCAGAGATGTTTTTGTGAAAGAACTCATACTTGCTGTTAGATTCAATTATTTTTTTAATTACAACTACTGGGTGCAAAATAATTCATCCATTTCTTCTCACAGTTTCATACCTTCACAAATTGTTTCATAGCACTGGAAAGCACCAGTCTAAGCCTGTAACGCAGGCTAAATACCTCATGCCATAGCATTGGCATTCTTCTTTTCCCTATGGTAAATATGTAGTACCTTTGATATTATCAGTAAAATACACTGTTCATGATCCGATGTTGCTTCCATTGGAGGTAGTAGTGAAACCCCTCTTAAGACCACCAGGAGGTGTATGTGGTGTGAGCCTCAGGGAAAAATAATCAGACACTGAGTTCTGTTTTTTTCTTTCAGGTTACAGACTAGTCAGACTTCAGGCCTTGATGAGTACCAGCTTTGAACCTCTCCAGTTCCTGAGAAGAGAGCTCTTGACAGACTAGGCTTAAATGCCAGCTGATCTGGTTCTCATTTAACTCAGACCAGTCACCAAGTGGGGAAAAACAAAAACAAAATCAAAAGGCAAACCAAACCAAAACCCAGCTATTTTTCTGAGACAAGTCCTTTACCATTTTTTGCCTGCTTACTTCAGTGTTTGACCAGATTTTCCTGTCACACTGGATGGTCTGGATACTTCTGTTGTTTCTCTTGTGATCTATGCCACCTGATACTCATTTTGTTTTCCATGTGTTCTGCAGTAACTGCCCAGACTTAGCTCTACTTCTTGATAAAGTCATAACTTACCTTCTGTATTGTTTCCCCTAACTTCTTTTCTTTTTTTTTCTAAGATGTTTAACTAGCCAATATTGAATGTTGGCACAGTTATGTACTGTTTTGTTCATCCTTAAAGTCTGAATCTATTGCAACCACTAAAATAAACCAAAGTCTAGGATTAAAAGAAAAAAAAAAACCCAAACAAAAACAACCCAAAAAGCAAAAGCAAAGAAAGCAAGTAATTAAATAAAGTCCCACAAAATCTGGGTTATAATAGAAGTACTGGCTGATTTGTGGCCTCCCTCTGTGCCAAATTAATCCAGCGTGATAACTGTTTGCAAACATATGGATCACATGAAAAAAACTGAAAACTCTTGTAGGTCTGGAGAGTTCAAAAGCATCTCTCATCATGGGATCTTGCTTCCATTGAATCAAATTGGATTCAATTAATTTCATAGTCTAGTAAGAATTTTAATGAACTAAATCTGAGTTGCTCCATGACTCTAGAATAATTTAGGCAGCGTTTGGGGCCTCCTTAACCTGTGTGAGCCTAACCCCAAACACTGCAGCATTGCATGACATGACTCTTTCCAGCAATGTTGTTAAAAGGATGATCTCAAAGGTGCCCCCCTACAGTTGACAGTCTCAGTAGCTGTGCTAGAGGACCCCTTCTCAGGTGGACCCTTACCCTACGCTGGTACAATCAAAATCAAGGCAAGATCTTACCACAAAATTGAACTGCGCTTCCTAAAACAGAAATGACCTTCATCTTTCTTGCCACTGAATTTCAGAGGACTGATATACACCAGCTGTCACCCTGCTGAAGCACCTTTGTCCCAAAACACTTCTTACCTCGAGTGACATTGTAAGAAATTAATGATTATTTCAAATTTCATAGACAGTACAACGTTGTGTACTGAGCTGTTCAGAAAACGTAGACCATGTAGCTTAGAACGGAGTTGCACAGCAACCCATCACAATACCAATGAAAAAAGAACACACTGATGGAAAGTTTTAAAAATTTAAGAATAAAAAAAAAAACCCAACCAACCAAAAGAAACCCCCCAAACATCCCCACAAAACCAGGCACTGTTCCAACCATCAGCCAAACAACTCAGGTTGGAGAATTTACTGCCCAATTATTATGTGACCAGTTATTGGATAGAGTTGACAAATATTTCCTCCTCTTTCTTTTGCTTCAGAGTTGGCACTGCTCTTCTGCCTTTTGGAAGAACTGGAGCTCTTGCCAGACTGCTTGGCACTGCTCTAATTGACAATTTTAGGGCAGTAAATTAGCAGGGTTTTTCATGTTGTTTTACTTCTAATTTTGATCAGACGTACAGCCACTTGGCACACCAAGCCACACACTCTTCCGTGCAAGTTCACAGCGCCTCCATAAAAATACCGTCATTGAAATGTAACTTAACTTTAAAAGAGTCACACAAAAGCAATGTGCTGACTAAATGCGCTAGTACGGTGCATTGAGAGACTGTGAATTCCAATTTCAGCCATGCCAGTCATTTGGCATTAAAATATGCACCAGCTGTGAGTGTTTGGATCTCGATAAGTCAGAGTGTGCTGGAAAGCTGACAAGATACTGCTGTGAAAATGTTTCCAGCCCCTAATCTCTGCTGTCTCCTCTTTTTCATATTTTGCTACCCATGTTGGTGTATAATGCAGGGAGAAATAAATGCAAAATCCAAGGAAGATGCGCATGGGGTGACACCAAGTATTTATAGAACTTGTAAGATAGCACTGCCACTCACACAGCTCTGGACTCTTCTTTGATGAGTTGCCTCTGGTCAACCTTTCTAAATTGCTAATTTATTTTCCTTACACAAGGAAGAGTTCTGTATTAGTAAAATTGGGAGATGTAGCATTGCTGGGAAAGGGAGGAATAGTGGGAGTGAAATCCACAGAGCGCCCTTCAAATTGGGACACTAGCTGCTGTCAAAGGAACTGAAAAATGAGTCTCGACGAGGAAGTATTTTTGGAGTGATTTATCAGGAGAACATATCATTCTGTAAGCTCTGTTTTGAGCAAATATTTCTTTCCCTTCTCTCTATTATTTATTCATATCCACATTAAATCTCACACACAAGCCGCCAGATTCTAACCTGCTGAGGAGGGCAAAGCGGTATGCTTCCCATCTGCTCTGCTTAGTCAACAAGATGCTCTGGATCTTACCCTGCCTTTCTAGAAGGAAAATCTTCCTCCCTGGTTGCAACCATCTTCCCGGCACAACAGCAGGGGTAGGCAAGGGCAGGGAAGGCTGCAACTGCACTTCAGAGCCTGAACCTTTTGTAGCAGAACGCTGAAGAAGGACTGCTGTAAAGCAACAAGCCGCTGCTCTGCTTGCAGCAGTTTCAGCTGCTTTGAGGTTGAGCTCAGAGCTCTATAACAGGCAGCCGCACCAGTATCCTCACTTCTTTGCCAGTTTCAAGGGATACAAGCAGGGCCAACACACAGAAGGCTGAGCAGGTTGACAGAAAGCAGGAACCCTTCTGTCTACACCCTGATTTCCCTCCCCAATGCTTTGCAGGCAATCAGACACTGGGGAAAGGCAAGGACAGGAGGGTAGAAAGGCTAGAACAGCAAGCCAGGATGAAGGAGAGCCCTGCTCTGGCTGTGGAAGAAGGACGGTGTGCAGGAGGTTGATGTAGGAGCTACAGGACTGCACCATGCTAATGGAACACCTTCAAATTCTTTACCATCTAGACGAAATTCTTGAAAGCCGACAGGATTTTAGCTTTAGCTCAAGGATGTTTTAGTAATGTAAAGACCTCATAAACCCTCTAGCCTGAGGAGAATTTCATCAATCAAAGTGAGGCAGAGAAGTATCAGAATCGTGCATTTACCAGAAGGTGCAGCTACATTCCCCCTCTGTAGCCACCCCTTGTTATTTCCATGAATGCAGCTTCATCCAGGGAATACCCCCCACACCCTACACACACACACTCATGCTATTTAATATCAATTAATATTTTATCAAGCTTGTGAGTAGAATAAGAAAACTAATTACAGAACCTAGCATTAAAAAGGAACCACTATACTAGATCCTTTTTTTCCCCAAATGAGGTCTGCAGGGGAATAATGTAAATTAAGGTATATGCACAAAATTCTGAGCTAGCCACAGTAGTGTTTTAGAATCAAAATACCATTCCACAAATGCAAAGGTCACCTTACATAAAACTGAGAAAAACTGAAAAGAAGTCATTTGATAAATCAAATACAGAAGTGGATTTTTTTTTTCCTTCTCAAAAAACGAAATAAAATAAATGGCCACACTGTCAGTGTCTGAAAGTGAAAAAAGCAATCAGGTGCAACAGTCAAATCCAGAGCAGTTTCCAGTTTCAAGTCAAGCTCACTGCAGGGAAAACAGAGCAAACTAATTATGATGTAAATCCACAATGAATGATGCAGAAACAGTATGTAATGTAAACAATAATTTTGAAATTCCCAGTTTATATCAGCACTGTTCTGTTTTATACACTCCAGACGTACAAGTCAGAAAAGATATTTTTGTACTAATGAGAGACTTCTACTTTTTAATCAAAGAATAAATTAAAGCATTTTCAAAAGCATGCCAGCCTCATTAATTAGTTCCATTAAAATGTAAAAGATGAGTACATACATTTGCCTCACTTTGTGCCTGCATCTTTTTACCTTCAATACGCTATCATGTATTATTAGAGGCATGGCTGGAAATAACATCTATTATTAATATTCCTTGACACCTCTCATTAGAAGATCCTGTGTTCAACTGTTTACAATTTATCTCAATTATAACTATTTGGGCTGAAGTTTTCACAGTGGACATTTTAGAGAATTTCAGCCAAAGCATTTCTGCTCTTTCCAAGGATGAGATAAGGGAAAATAAAGCATTTTATCTATGTCAAGAAATTCTAGCAATGTCTTCTTGAACATTAAACCCCCTCCAAATTAATCCATTACAGAAAGGACATTTTGGAAAAGGTTTGATATCTAAGAGAAGCCTACTTCATGCTGTCCCTATGAAAATCCATTGACATTTAGAAAGTTATAATCCTTTCTGGTTTTCACAAACTAATTTATTCATCGAAGGTGGACTAAGCTTCATTCCCTGAGTGCACCAAGGTACAAGTGAGAAAGAACCAGGTTGGGGAAACTGTCCATCCAGGTACAATGACTTCCACTGCAGGCTCCCTTTTCCACCAGGTTAGAAGCTCAATTTTCTCATGACAAAGCTTATATTTCCCCATGCAAAGGCTGACTACATGCCACCTAGACAGCTTCTCTTAGCTGAAGACAGGGAGATCTCTGTGTATTTAGGCTTTTTGGCACTTTCAATGAACTGATACTTCCAGTAGGTATTAGGACAACGCCTCAGGACAGAATTGCTACATATTCAGTCCTCTTTTCAAACCTAGAAAGTCACCCAAATCAAATACTCCCACACTATTTTCTGAAACGTTGTTGGATGGGCACACTTATCACTCAGAAATGAGGAAATGCTAAATTTAAGGTTGTCTCTGCAACCGTAAGTCATTCCTCTTTTTGTAAGAATTATCCTAGTCTTTCTATTTTCCCCACAGGGCCAATTCCATCCAATGCACAGCAGGAATCACGTTCACTAAATGAGCAACAATCCAATAATTTCTCCGTCTGTCACTGTTCGTTACTGGTCTAGAGCCTTATTTTTTGCATACTATTTAGACCGAGTTCTAAAACCAGCATTGTTTCTGTGCTTGCCAGTGCAGTATCAAACCATTTCCAATATACTAATTGACTTATTTTCACAATTTCCCTGTGAAATAAAGGGGTTTATTATTCTAATTTAGAAACAGCAAACGAGCATAGAGTCTGGTTGTGTGTGTGTCCTGCTTTGAGGTAAAACGAACCGATTTTCTGTTTTATAATTTACTTTTTTAGTGTAAGGAGGAGTTCTAAAGCAAAAGCCAAGTGAAGGGAGAAAAAAAAAAAAAAGCTCTATATGCACCCTATATATTTAACTACTGACCATGCTCACAAATCAAAGAGTTGGATCCATGTCTAATACCTCATTCTTACACACAACTAGAGGTCCCTTCACACCATGAAAATTCTGTGAACCTGCAAAGATGTGGGCCCCATTATCTCCATACACAAGATGCCAATAATGCTTGTGTGCCACGGCTAACAGCCTGGTTTGCAGAGCTCTACCAGCTTGCAAGGACGCACGGTCACTCGTGGTGGGGAAAGGTATAGACATGACTAAGGGGCAAGATGCAGGAAGGTGCACAAGATCCACCCCAGCCGAGGGACAATGGTCAACCAGCCAACATGCGCTACGGAATTTACAAACCCAGCTCTCACCTGAACTTCCGACCAAATGGGCACCGGGATGGTTTGGTCAAACAGACTCAGTAGAGTGCCTTAGTTCTAGATGCACTTTTTAATTAAGGTCATCTTTGAAGGCAGCCCTGGCTGTTTAGGACAAGCCTTGCTGCGGCTCCGGAGCCCCCTCCCGGCCCCCACAGACAGGCGAGCTGCAGGGCTGGAGCAGCTGTGCTCCTCACCAGAAAGGCAATTCCATTAAACTAACAGCTGTGAACGGGGCAAGAATTTACCTTACTGTGACTTTATTTGCTGTGGTTTTATCTACTTATCTTTACTGAATAAAGCAATTTGAGTCTGATTTTATTGTCTCATCAGTCAGATTAACAGGTGTCCCGGTTGCAAGTTACCAGTAGAGGTGCATTTCCCCTGAAACTGAAGGAAGGGCTGCAGACCTTCTTGTGTTCTGTATCGAAGAAGGGGATCCTTTAGCGAGGAAGAATCAGCAAACAGTAGTTTATTACAGTATTAGCACTAGATGCTAATTGTTAAGAGTGGCAGACTCCGCTCATCGTTATTGGAAACGTAGAAATAGTATAGAAAAGGAATTTGTCAGAGTGAGTGTAGGGAATGCTGTCCTTGTGATACTAAGCCCCAGTCTGTGTGGGCTGACAGCACCACCACATTTACGGCATGCTGACAGCTGAGTTAAGAAGTGTAACACTATGATACAGAGGTGTCAAGATTGCTGAAATTAATGCTGGGGTGCGTGGCGTTTGGCTTGGTGACTCAGCTGACTTAGGTGCGTTAGAGAAGCAGTATCATATGACAGTAGAGGCACTGCAATTTAGCATAAAGTAAAGCTATTTTTTTTTTTGGGAAAGATTTCTGATGCTTTCTTTGAAAATATGTATTTTATACTAGACTTTTAGCTGAAGATATCAGTTTCCTGTGCAGGCATATGTCTGTTATTACGGATGAGGAAAATGTAGCAGAGATGGAGCTCTCTCAGAAGGAGAGCAGCCAAGTGAATGATTTAGGATTCTGAATTACCTCCCATTCCCCAGCTCTAACCAAGAGACGCTAAGCCTTGGAAGACAAAGGCTTTTTACTGTTGCAGTAAGCAGTATGCTTTCAGACCTCAGTCGTTGTCACCCAGCTGAACAACAAGATGACTCAGAACCAGGCTGTAAGGCTGGGGAGAGCTTCCAGAACCTCCTTTTATCCAGAGAGCATGTGTTTGCTGCTTGTTCAGGGGGGAGGCTGCTCAGCACAAACAGTCTGGGACGTGGTTTCAAGTCGAGCAGTTCCAACGCCATCCAGCAGAGACAACAAGCTCTCTGCCATACATGCTGTCAAATCCTTCCAGTGGCTTCCATACTCTTCAAAGATTAAGACTGAAAGGATCTTGACACTTGAAGAGAGATTGACAGAATATTTTCCTCTTTTTCCTGTTTATAAATTAACTTCGTCTGATGTGGGAGATTACTAGGGTACCTTGAAGACAGGAAACACACTCGAGTTAACAACGCCCTGAACTATGTAGTGAAGACCACACTGTCTTTACTAAAGTTGTTCCAATATAGGCAAATCAGCACCTGGATCTGGAATGCCACGTTCCTTTTTTTGATGGGGGAGGAAGAACAGAATCGCCTCCCCCCCGGGGAGCTGCAACCTGGGTTATACTTAGTGTGCCTTAGGGACGGCGGCTAAGAACAGGGCGTTTCCGTAGTGTAGTGGTTATCACGTTCGCCTAACACGCGAAAGGTCCCCGGTTCGAAACCGGGCGGAAACACCTACTGCCAGGTTGGCTTTTTACGCCCTGGTGAAGTCCCATTCGGACACCTCTGTGCGTTGTTCGGAGCTCACTTGTTGAAGGACCCGGAACTGCTGGAAAAGTTACAGTGAAGGACTACAAAAGTCATGACAGCTGGGAACCCCTTTTTTATGAGGGACTTGGGATTTTTTAGTCTGGAGAAGGCTGAGGTGGCATCTGATCATCACCTATAGATACCTAAAGAATGGGTGTCAAGAAGGACGGGCAAGTCTTTTTTCAGTGATGCCCAGTGACAGGACAAGAGGAAACGGTCACAAACTGGAATAAGAAGATCCATCTAAACATGAAAAGTAACTTCTTTACTTTGAAGGTGGCAGAGCCCTAGAACAAACTGCCCAGAGGGGTGAAGTCTCCATTTCTGGAGACATTCAAAACCCACCTGGACATGTTCCTGTGCAACCTGCTCTGAGAGGACCTGCTTTGGCGGAGGGATTGGATGAGATGATCTCCAGAAGTCCCTTCCAACTCCACATCACTCTGTGATCAGCCCAAATCTTGGAGGTTAACAAAACCTCAAACAATGAGCATACTGAGCTCCTGAGATGGATGCGATGGCTTCCTGCTTAAACAATGTTTTTTTCACATCCAAGAATGCTAAATTCAGACTAAAGCTTGGAGTAGGCTACATTTCAACAACATGAGCACCAGTACTGACCCTAGTGCAACCAACTCACATGTTTCTTCATCAAATTCTGAACACAGCTGTGCAGATGACAGATTCCCCCAGAACAGCCACGTTTCAGAATAGCCTGCTGGGAGCCGAATCATCTCAGACCAAAAAAGAAACTGAATGCAAATCTCTCACAGTCTAGGGATGCGCTCTGACCACTGGCTGTTGTGTAAAAGCCCTCTCCTGGATGCATTTTCAAAGAGGGGAAGGCAGAAAGTAACCTGTTCTCAAACTTCATCACAACCCACTCGTCTCCAAACGGCTCGCCCAACATTTAGGGAGCAAATATCAGCATTTCCCTTAGTCCCAGCGGTACTAAGTTTTTGCTTGTTCAGTTGGTGGTGTAAGCTCTTGTCCTGGGTTAAGAGGCCCAGAACTAACTTTTCTTCTAATGCTGGGGAAAATTGCACTTTCAGAAGACTCTGGTGTCTGAATTCATGAAAATATTTGCTTTATGGGCAGCCAGGCTTTATGAGATTCAAGGTGTCAGTGTTTTCAAGCCTTGCCAGGTGCAGAGACAAGGAGGAACAAGACCTGGACATTTGACCCGAGGTAGCCAACAAGATTATTTCATACCATGAAATTCACATTCAATATAAATAAGAAAAGTTTGCTGTGTAGCTGGCTCTCCCTTTATGGTGAAGATCCAGACAACTCCTTGCCCTGGTGCCAGACCCCTGACGCCTTCCTCTCCCCCAAAGCCCTTGCACTTGCAGTGTCCAATATTTGCTGTCCTCTGCTGGGAGTGCACAGCTTCTGCTGATAGAATCGGCTGAGTATAATTCTTACGTATCTTATATCAGTGTC